>DWTU01000115.1:0-22798 GCA_018251515.1 Cecropterus confusis | reverse complement strand
TATTTATCGTAATAAAGCGTGGGGTGCTGAAAGCGAAAGTGAAGAATCCCAAAAACATGACTATGAGAAATGTTGGTTTCTTTCATACACAGTACATAGTGCAAAGTTCTGAAGTCGGCGCTCATATATTATATTCGTAGGACATAGATTCGTCGTTGTAATCCAACAAAATATGTTGAGCGCAGAGTTCGGGACTTTGCACTATGCATGTATATGAAAGGAACCAACATATATTGAAATTATTTTTTTGCCTTTTTGTGCCATAGAAGTCATTTTAATTATCGTATATTATTAGAAGTATAAAATTATCCATCCGCCCGCGGAAGTTATCCTTTTATTTTATATATTATATACAGTTATATTAATGTACGGGTAAGCCGGGGCCTGTGCCCCGGGTGGCAAATTTATCTAGTAATCTTTGCAAACGGTATGGTAAAAATAAATTTAATGGGGCGGGGCGGCATTATTCAGTTATTGCCCTCCACCTAAAAAAAATTTAAGATCCGGGGCTGCTGTAAGGTCGTAAGTCTGCCTACTTTTACAGAATGCCGGTAGACTTACAATATACTTTGATGCTAACAAACATATTAATTAGGAGTCAAACCGCATGTGATGGCTTTAGGTAGAGGAAGTCTATTTTATCCATACAAAAGACGCAACTCTTTAGTTGGTTGCTGGTGTTCTTGTTGTTACCAGGTGGGTAGCATACGTAATTGTTTGCAACTTATACGGACGCGGTATTTGTTCGTATAACTTTCAAATAAAATTACAATTTTTTTTTTAATATAATCATAAATGCTCTAGAGGTCATATGTATGGATGAAATAAAAAACGAGTTAATTGATCTAAAAAAAATTTATTCATGAATGAGGCGACTATGTGCACATTGAAAACACTTGTTTTTACAAGACCACTTGTACATTATTTACAACACCCGCGTTTTAATCATTTTTTTTCCGGCACTCAATTTGCCATAATTAGCATCATTCACTTACATAGACACTGTACATAAGTAGTTTGTACAACTTATGAGTAAACATAATTTCTAAAAATCTAAAAGAATAAAACAATAATGGAAATATTGTTGATCATAATACTTATACGGATAGTGGTATAAGATGTTAATCTCTTAAAGTTAATACCTATCGTCTAAGACATAAATAAAGACAATAATATAAGAATTAGAACTTTTCTTAACCTAATGACTGGTACGAGTCGTTCAGCCATGAGTTTACATCTAACATCGATAACTTTCTGCAGCTGTGGCACGTAAAGTTATGACTAAATGTGAGATAAGTAGATAATAAGGAAGTCTGATAGCACAACACAAACCAACATTTAGAACTAGGCTACTATAAACGATCGGTATACAAGCATGTGACTACTCTAATATGCTAGTACAGAAGGATGCTATTACAGAATCTAACTGTCGGATTATTATGAATACTCGAGCGAGCTCCAAATGCGGTCAAGAGTGAATAGTAAACATTGAAAAAGGGGGCGGGACCGCACCCGCACTACTGACTTCTAGACCATCATTCACGTACATTTGACACATAAACATATATCAACAACACACATACTTATAAACGTGGCTTACTATAAAGTAAATTACAATTCCATACAACAAATACAATAATCAACACTCGGTAAATTAAAGTACAAATATAAATTCATGCGCTCAAAGCACGAAATCTAAATAGTACGACTCTAATATAGTACCAAAATCGTTACACACGCCGGGAAAATATCATAAACTACATACATCAATATTGTAAAAAAATACAAACAAAAAAACTCGCGATTCAAAAATAATATTTACAAATTAAAGATATTTTATTTTATTTCCAACAGTCGGAATCTCAATTACAAAATTATTTCTTAATATATTCATAACACGTAATAGTATAAATTAAAACAAATCACAGTAACAAGGTAATGATCAACCTAATTATTGAAATGTGATGATTTTAGCTTGTGCGCAAAAATATGATTCAATAAACCCCAAAACATCAAAACAAACGCGTACATTTGTTCCAAGAGACGTTCTACACATCAAATGAGTTTGACTACTTTGTATAACCCATACATCCGTTATAACATCTTTGCCAAGAGCAATATCGATGTCAAAGTTCTACTAGCTAATAGTAGTCCTTTTACAAATACAACTTGCACTCAACACTTTTATACCCTTAAAAAGTATAGAACAACGTGTGTTGTCGGAAGACAATCATATCTAGTGATCTTGTTGTTTTAAATCGTATATGGGTATTTGACTATTTCGAGTACATAATAATGATACATTTGCTGTTGGGAATTTGTCTAAAACCTAGTTCATTGATATATAAAAGTTAGCACTATGTTGCTGAGTGCGAGACAATTATCTTTAAGTCATAGCAATATTTAGCTACTATGATTTGAAAAATAGTGAGGTTTAATTTAAAACACGTGTTACGATTTAAAATAGAAAGGTAAATATTTAATAAATGATCATTCCTACACATACATTATTGTAAAATCACAAATTAATTGCATTATTTTTCACATACACAATACGTTTATGTAAATTGTAATTTAAATTATTCCGATAAAATAATATTTAATATCAATTTTTATAACTATTCATTTTATATAGATCTTATAAATCGATTCAAATGCATATAAATCAAATTTCCTCATAATAAATGAAATAAAATATCATTATTTTGATAACTGTAAAATCATGTTAAAGTATCTGTTTTAAATGTCCAAAATACATTTATCAATCGTCAATAAAAATTAAGGTATTATTTAGGTCGTATTATTTTAATACGACGGACATTCATGTGTTAGGAAAATAGTCAAATACACCATTTGTTAAAAAAAAAGAACCACAACATGATGCACGTAATCTCACACGTAACTCTACGCACTAACGTTGAATATTATATTCGATATTATATATCAGATTCGAGTTGAATTATATATACAACAGCAAACTTTAAACACATCAATATAATTATTTAATAATAGACATCAATAATAACATTAGTTATCGCAATCGTCATTTCTTTATTTAATAAGACATATCCGTTTATTATTGTTTAGTATTTTGCATGATTGTGTGCACTGTGCTTGCGACGTGTAATCCTTCGGTTAAATCAATGTGATTAATCGCTATAATGAACTATTACCCAACCTTTATACCAAGTGTCACTTACAAATAATAAAGAGGAACAGATAATGACCTCGATATATTTTAAATGTTTCAACGAGAGCAGTGAGTCACCAATATGTTATTTACATAGCCTAACTACGTATCGAAAGATATTAATTACTTTGAAACCAATCACAAAGTTGTATTAAACCATTCGAACCACGTCATGGATAGCTTACTCTGCGGCTAACGGCACAGCCTGAAAAATATTATAGACTAGTCCTTTCAAGTGCCTACTCACATCAAAATCGAGTATTTCGTCAATTATGTGGCAGATCATTGGATTTTTGAAATGAAATTCAAAATATCATTTCCGGTAGTTAGGTTTGTTAACAATTTACCATTGTTTATGTAAATCCTGTTTGACTTCGTAACAACAGCGTGGCCGCGACGCCGGGCTCCGAGCAAGGCTTACATTTAATCGTCATAAACAATGACGATACCTACTGATATTTACAAATTTGCAACTTAAGCGTAGTGCTTAACAGCTTAGTTTATACTCATTTTAAAACGTTGTTTACATCTGTGTTAGTGCATGCATCGTCTATGACTAAATACACGATATATTATCGTATTACGCTACGATTTATAAAATAATATAAAAAGTGACTAAATTACAATTAAGCTCAAATTTGGGGTTCGTAATTTCCCCTACCCGCCCGCAAACTAAACCGTTTCTAAGCTTTTTCACCGCCGTTACGTGTTCTTCGAGAACTTCACTCGCATTAACGTACATTATTAAAGTTATATTATATTAATATCGTTATTAATAGCTATGTATTTACAATTGTTACTTGCTCCGAGCCCGCGCTGAATGAGGTCGTAATCACAAAATATTTTACAAGGAATTATATTTCATTATCAAAGTAGACATTTATAATATTTATAAAATCAGAATAAATGGAGCACTAAAACACCGAATTTGTACAAGATAATAAAAATAACCTGCTTAATAAAAATGTGTCAAAAACAATGGTAAGTATAAGTTGGACAAATTGTAGGTGTTCACAAATTGTAAGCACAAATAAATTTGATAGGACAGTCTCACTTAAAACAACAAAATATTATGTATCGACATTTATATAATATTTATATACATAAAATCAATAATTTACACATTATTACACAAATCTATGTACATAAGTTACTATGACTTCCGCTGTCGGTAATATTAGTTTATAATAAATATGAGTTATTTGTAAGTTATGGTAACAAATGGTTATGTTTGAAATGTGCTATTTTACAAAAGATTTGTTGGATATTATAGTAATTATAAGCCCACAGTATCATTAAAAAGTTTCAATAACACGGAGTAAAGTTACACAATAAAATTAGATAACCATTAAAGAAATCAAAAGTTTAGAATCCAGATGACGACGTACTTTCAGTTGGTATTACTCATATCGATTTATTTATTAAAGAAAACAAATATAATTCGTCTATCTTGTTAACACGAAATGAAGAAGTCTCTGTTAATTTTAACGTAAATTAAAGATTTTATTAAAATTGATGAAAATGTTTTGGGAGCCAAATTTTTCTGCTCTGTATAACTGAGAAATAATAAGTGACATAATTGTTTCCATAATTTTCCGTATAATTTCGTCTAGTACCAGTAGTTTGGTTGTTGGTCCGGTTGATAGAACTAATAATAGTCCAGTTATCATATAGTACCGTATATTCATATGCTTTTGCAATTTGAATTATCCCTTAAAATTTAAACTTGAACAGAACTAGAAGTTTGAATAGCTGGTATCGTGAAACAACATATTCGATGTAAATATTTTAAGTTAGAACATTCAATTACACCTTCTCTGACAATAATTTAGAGCTGTAGCAATAGTAAATGGTACTAACTGACAACGATTTGTGTATTTTAAAAAATAAAATATACTTTTTAGTTGTCATTACCAAACATCTACAAATGAAGAAAGCTCACAAGTACCGATTTAATTATGGAATGTTATCTTCTTGGTGCTTGGTGAACTGATTATATTAATATTTAAATATTTAGTTTTAATAAATGCCATTATGTTATTTAAGTTTCAAACTACTTATTTAAATGCCGAAATGTTTTTAGCTAAGGTCTAGCCGAATCGTTGAAAATCACTAAAATTGATCGACAGCAATTTGGAGCTGTAATACTAATTAAATAAACAGGTGGAGTAAATACCATGAAGAATAAAATTGGTTAAAAATATATTCCATTTACAACCGCGGTCAACATTAATCAAATAACATACGTTCTGTTCAAATACTTTAATGTAACAACAAGTGAGACGATTTTCTTCAATAAATTCTGATTAAATTCAATCGGTGATTTCTTTATGTTGGGGTTGAATTACTGTCGGCCTGCGGTGACCATCTATGTTTGAACTACATACCTGTTACTAGAAATTAGACTGGGCAAATGATAAATAATGGGCAACATAAGATTACACTCGGATGTAACTGGACCGGACCGACTGAACAAACGTGTGGTAATGCTACATATTATGACTTCCTTAAAAGTATTGCATACAAGTGATCTACACATGTAAGCACCTACTAAAGATCTAAGATGCAAAACCAAAGTTGACTTTTTCACAGTAAAGTACATTCCATTCCTTGGACAAAAAGTTATTACGACTGCTTTGAATTCAAGTGCACTAGTCCGACAGTTTAATATTGTCAACACAAAAAGAACGTTTCATATTTATTAACATTTTTGAATGTTAAAAATATTGGGCATGAATTAAAATTAAGAGGAACATTGATCATAAATGTAAATGCTCTTTTATAGACGCTAGTAATCATAAACGTAGCATCACTAGGTCGAAATGTACTTGCTACGTAAAAAACGTACTTTTTTAGATGTCTAGAAGATACAATAAGTTTGCGAATAAAACTGCCAAATGTGTCCTAAGATCATATTTACAAAAGAGCTATCCCAGTATAATCCTATTTACATTATGTTATCTTTACTCTTTACGATTTAATGTCTTTGTTATAATTCAAATACATTTAAATTTATTTTTTAGATAAATTTAAACGGTAAGCCCAGATTAATAAAAATATTACCTACACTTTAATTGCAATTTTTATGTGCGAGCAAATAATTACAATTAATCATAAAAATAAATGATTTGAAATAATGTATGGCATATTAATTTATTATGCAAACTGCTTCGTATTGGTCGCTCGATTGTACAGATGATGCTATTTACAATTGTTACCATTTGAGGCCACTGCCATTACTTGTATCCTTAAACACGAACAACCAATACTAAGGTTGTAAACAGCCTTGCTACTTTAAAAGTATCTTAATGATATTCTTATATTTAATTTACTTGATAAATTCGGAAATATTAATTTTTGTTCTACCTTACAAGACAGATATTTAATAACTTAGTAAGCTTTCCATACGGCAATGAGCGACTCCATTATTTTCAATAGCTTGGTTATGTTACTTATAAACAAAGAAAATAAACAATCCTACTGTGTATAAACGTATGACTGTGAAATAGAGAATCAGCCCTTAAATAATTATATTAATTAATTTTAAAATTCTATTGATTATATACCTACAACCTAAAGAGGTTAAAACTAAATTCATTTATAAATGTGATTAATTTATATTATTTATGAAAGTCTACAAAAAATAAATAGCACCATAAATAAATATAGAGCAGTGATCAAAATAGAGTCACTCATCTATTATTTTAAATTTTGCAGATCATAAATATTCAAGTATATGATGAAAGTAGTCGCTCAATGTCCTACGAGCACAAGTTTGCAACATTATTTACAGTGGGACAACAATGATTTTAGAATGACGATTACTACAAGTGACTGTGATGCGCTTATCAACTAAAATATCCCAAACTAGGTTCACTCAACCGTGACTATACAATGAGTATTGCCAAATATTGCACAAAGTATTGAATGTTCTGCTTACACCAAAGTAAACACGCAAATAAATCAGTCCAATACAGTTTCTTTAAATTTTCGAATTAGCCTTACCAATAATTACAGTTGTCAAAATGATATGCAAATTGAGACAAATAATATACTTAATTATAAACACATATTATATAGCTATATTGCTTCACACAAAGGCAAACGTATAGTTACTTAATATTACTATGTAGTAAAATACCTACCAAAAGCTTTATTCATATATCTGTTCGATTTGTAACTGTTTTGAGAACTATTTCAAGGGGCCAAAACAGTGATATTCCCAGAAAATTCAAGAAGATCAAGCAATGTGTTAGTTATAATGATAACAGTGAAAATTAATAATGCCCTTTCTGCAAAGTAACCATGGTTATAAATCTTTGGTGGATACAAATTATTGGCGCGCTGAAAATGTTACAAATTGTTTCGATTCAAACGATGGCTGGCAGTGAATCGGCTGAACACTTTGAAACTTACTTTTAATATAAAAAATACCAAACAACAATCACTAACTGGAATTGACAGAGTACCGAAATAAAGTTGTCACTATATCAAGTTGGATTTCATTATCAGCTTTCCAACAATAACAAATACGCATATAAAAATAAGTATTACGAATATCGATATTAAAGCATTACATATAAATAATTTTGGTCGTAATGTTGCATAAATTATGAAATAATATATTCTATAAACATTCAGGCAAGTATACAAGAAATTAGAAGATCATACAACAATAATATAGAATAAAGACAAGCGTTTTTGAAGTCCAGCTTCAAAACAAATATGAAATATTTTTAAAAGACATCAAAATGGAAATTAATCATTTAATATACATATTGTTAAGCAAAGTGAAAAGTCATTCAAAATCCAGCCACATCACAAATTAAAATTGTAGTTATTAAGACTATGAAATACCTTTTAGGACATAAGAAGACTGTGATGTCTATTGTGATAATAAACATATTAATATATCAGAAACGAATATTCTTCCATGACAACAAAATATTATGACATTATGTTAATGAGATTCAATATAAAGAGGCACACATGTTAAACAAAGATAACATTAACAAAAACATGTAAAGTTGATACGATATTTTAGGATTTACTTGTGCATCACTCAATGCACAAAAGTATTTTTACACCTTAGAGTAACTTTAAGTTAAACATTGAGCTTCCCATTTATACAAATAAATAATATGATTAACTACATTAATAGATATACGTAACGTTATATTTAAAATATACAGATATTTATGCTTAAAAGTTACTGTACACTGCAATTGTACGCTGACTCTAATATTGGAGAGTTCACCGTTTAGATTTTTTTTTCTTTTTTTTGTCTGGTTTATATCATCTCACTTCACAATGTTTACTAACAGCGACGGGCAACGGCGAGGCGGGGGCGCCGTGCGACGCTTGCACACCGCTCTGCGACGGCCCTTCGCTCGTCTCCTTCATCACGTAACCCGATCCCTGCGAGCTGCGCGCTAATTTTAATCGAATAGGAGTCACTTTAGCAGTTCGTACTTTCCGCACAGTACTGGAATTGTCGGAGGAAACGGGGGGGTCGATGGCTAACGGGTCCCGCGCAGTCGGGTCGTAGTCGAAGGGGTCGACGGACGGCTCGGGGGCCGCGGCAACCGCACCCACAACCCCGCTACCGCTCGCTCTCTCACTACTCTCCTCCTCCTTTGTTCGCTTTATCTTAATTATCAACTTAGTTGCATTTTCACTTTCACTATTTATCACTCGTAGCTTTTCCTTCTCCGATTTATCCTTCTTGTCTTTTTTCTTCTTTTTCTTTTCGCTCTTGTTCGTTTTGTATTTCTTTGTCTTTTCGTCCTCTTCGAAGTCTGCCATTACTTTACGTCGGTATTTCATACTCTCGCGACGTAAATCTTTAAAATTGGGCATAGGTTTGCTTGTTAATCGTTTCTTTGGGGGCCGGAATTGGAATCCGGGTGGTTCCTCACTTACTTGCTGGACAACGTTAGAACGTATTTTTATTTTGAGTTTCGGTGCAACGGGAGATGTAGCACTTGATGTATTAGGCTTAGTAGATACACGACCTCGCCTCTTATGCATTTGGCTAGAAGTTCCGGCTATCGTTGACAGTTTCATATCGTCTGAAGTATCGACATCATCATTCATACTAACCTCCAAATGTCGTAATTCTCGAGACAGACCACTTGTTGTTTTTCGTTTCTTCTTTTCAACGGGTGTGTCAGTTATTTTATAATCTTCCCTTGTAGGTATACTTGTCATGGAGGCTACTGCTTTCGGAATAGTTATTACGGCTCTACCTAATGGTTGAGGAGCAGCCGGAGGAGGTTGCACTCCTATTGTTGAAGTATTAGTTGGGTCATCCATATTCATATCTTGTGTCCAGTATTGCCGCAATAATTCCTTCTTACGCATACGTCGCAAATTAGTAGAACCTGTCATCATAGACGACGAGGCACTACTAGATGCACTGAAAAGGTTTATATTAGATTCGTGTACGGGTGGAGGTGGCTGAGGAACCACTGGTTGAACCGAACTTGTTGAATAATTGGCATCCAAAAATGGACCCTTAATTTTAACTTTTAACTGATTTCTAGAATCGGAAAGCGAGACCTTTGGTAGTTGAGGCGTAAAAGGTTCCTTTATAGGTTCACTAACGACTGCAGCAATCGCTGATCGTGGAGAGCCAGGACCTGGCTTGCAACCCATCAATTCCGTATGGAGCTGTTTTTCAACTTCCTCATCTATGTCAGCCAATTGTTGATCAGCTGTCCCACTAGCAAATTTGAATGCTGCAAATGCTAAAAGATGACTGTGTATAGCATCGGCGGGAGCAGGAGCAGGATTTTCGAAAGAATACGTTCGCATGTCTACTGGCCCTGGTAAAACTGGTCTGACATCTGAAAAACCAGCAGCGCGCTCTGAGCTATTATTTGTTGGAGATTGTGATTGTTCGGAAACTTCAGGGGTAGGAGGCTTGACTTCCTTAGTCTCTGTTGCAGGTCGCTTGTTTGTTTGCTTAGGACTCACCACACTTGGAGACTGTGATGAATCCTTATAAGAATGTTCTGATCGATCTTCTCGTCCTTCGATCGATTTTCGTCTTTCTCTTAGTGCTTTTATGTCAACTCCGTCATTGGCAATTTCTTCGTCAAAGTCGTACACTGTTCCAACTAGTTTACTTTGAATAGAATTGCCCGAAAAATCAGTAGAAGAATATCCGTGTCCACGACTTTTAGATCGCCCACGGCCGCGGTGACTCCTACTACTCCTATTACTGGATCGTTTGCTACTTTTGCTTGAATCGCTCTGTTTTGGAGATATGTCTGGGCTTTTACCAGGAGATTTCCCTGGGAATCTGGTCATAGACTTAACAGATTTCGATGGGGATTTGGGTTCTTGCGTATTTGTACTTAAATTGGTTTCGTCGCTATCATTCGATAATTTCGTAGGGGCCCTCGTGTTGCTCGCCTCATTATAAGAGTCTACACTTATGCTCGGACTGGATACAACGTGTATAGACGCTTTGTCACTTCCAGAGGCGTCGTTATCATCTCGAGGGGAATCTAGTGGTTTCGGAGTCGGCGGAGCTATCATAGCAGTGGTCAATGCTATATTTTGAGATGATGAGGTGAAGGCTGCAGCACACAACGTAGTAAATGCAGGTTCAGGCAATGGTTGTATATGAGAGGGCCTGTGATATGCGAGTCCAGGAGCATACAGTCCAGGCGCAGGTGAAGGCAATTGCAATTGCGACGACGCACATGCACCTGCCGCAAATAGCGGTAAAGATCCCATTGCGCCCAAAAACGGTGACGGTTGTGAAGGATAATTTGTAAATGAAGGTAACTGTGGCTCCACTCGACAAGGATACGGCGGTAATGGTGGATAGGGATCGATTTCCGGAATCACATTGCTTTGATGCAAATCCCTGGTGTTAAGATGGGATTTAATGTTCACTTTTTGTGAACAAATCGAACCCTCGGAATTTGTACTGGAAGCTGAAGATCTCCGCGTAGTTATTTTACTTTCTCTCCATTTTGCTTCTTGATATGGAGATGATATTGTTGCACAATCTGAATGTATTACAGAATTATTGTTTTCATAGTTTTGGTTATCTTGGGTCAGTTCCACATCATTACTATGTACGGAGTGATCGACTACCGATAAAGATTGCGAGTCGTCGCTTTGCTTCGATAAAGATATTGTATCACCAACTTCAGACACTGACCGCACATCTGATTGTTGAGTATTGGGCTCTGTTCCGCCTTCACTGTAGGAACCTGGAATATCATACTTTGACTCGTCCATGTGTTCTAAGCCAGAATCGTTTTGAGGTAAAGGTACATCTGACCATTTTTCATTATTTTCAATGGACACAGATTGCGCTTTCTTATTCAAACCATCTCTTGATGTTAGCATAGATGATTCATTATCAAGTGCCATAGTATCCGTTTCTTCTGTATGAGATGTTTTTTCATGTACTTCTGTGTGCGTGATATTTTTCTTCTTAATTGGAACTTCGTGTTCAGTGTTATCTGGTTTTGGGGTACCACTATTATCTTCATTTAGTTGTTCCTTGTCATCCCCATCACCACCAACATCTATATCGTCTTGGGAATTAAGTGATGGTGGCTTTTTAGTGCTCAGTTGCATTCTAAGCCTATCAACCAAATTTAATGTTTCCTGAGCACCTTGATCCTTGGTATCTTCTTTGAAAAAGAATTCTGGATATGAAGTAAAAGGTTTTATCATGTCCTCATTATTGAAACCGTCATCAACAGCCATCATATCAAATGCAAAATATTCATTATCTTTAGATTGGGGCGAAAATATTGCCCGGTTGGGGAATTGATTGACAACTGAGGGAATTTTCGCACTTTTTGAAATTTCTACACCCTGTTCAAGATTTGTGTCTTGGTTCAAGAATTTCTTCTCAATATCCAAAATAGAGCATCTACGTTTCCTGACAATTGGGTTTTCAACATCAATTGCATCCATTGTGATTGTTCTTGCATCCATGGGGGTCTTGGGTGACTTGATCATGGTATTTTCATTTAGATTAGCTTGAATTTTAGCTATCATCTTAATGCTATTTTTATCTGCAGAATCAGAGTCCATTGACTTATCTTCCGTCATGTAATTATCATGACCGCCAGGTTTTTCGACAGGCGGCAGCGGAATTTTTGGACTCTGTGAAGCTTTTGGCCAATTTTTATCATGGTCTTCAAAGTCGTCCCCTATAGTGCAGGTAATTGTCTTGTCAAGTATGTTCATGGCCAATTTTTGAGGTGAACGCTCGGTAGTTACGTTTACTTTCTTAACAGGTGACACACCATGACGATCGGAAATAGAACTTTCATATTTACTTAGTCGCCTGGTTTTAGTAATGGGATCTGATATGTCTCCAGATAAAGTTATGGTATCTTTTGCAGGAATATCTCTTACACTCATTCTCCTGCTAGTAAGAATTTTGTGCTTAGTCTCCGTACTTTTCCTTGGGCTTATTTTAGGAACAGCTGGAAGTTCAGCTTCCAACGGCTTAACCTTTTCTTTATCTTCAATAGAAACACTGCGCACCTTGCTTTTTGCACATTTGTTCTTGTTATCATTTTTAGAAATATCCACGGGTATCTCCTCCTTTATTTCCTTCTTTATCTCCTCGTCCGCTTTCCGCTTCGGAGTTGGAAGTTTACTGGGCTGGCTGCTCTCTTTGGGAGTTTTACTTGATGTAGAGGCAATACTGATGTCGTCTTTAGATGATTTTCTCGGTCTGGGGTCAAACTTATTAGGCATATTTCCGCTTGTAGTAGTGCTTCTGGTCCGAGCACGCGTGGCAGCACGCGCAACGCTGGGTCGGTTTGATTCCTCTCTTTCAATAGTCGGTGATGATACCCTGCACTCGGACTCCCGTTCGGAAGTTTTAAGCTTCTTGTCAGGGGCCTTGCGAGGGGATACATCAATAGAGATGCTTTTGCCTTTTCGACGTCTACGGGGACGTTTAGGAGATGGACTTTCGGATCCGGAGAATCTCGACCCCCTAGAGCTCTCAGAATCACTCGAGGCACTTGTTGAAGACAATGGTCTTGACACCTTGTCAAGAAAGGGCAAGTCCACTGTCGGCCTAGTCCCCGGTGGTGAAAACATTGAGAGCTTTCTAACGGCTGGGTTAATTTCCCGCGCCTTAGCAGTTGGTTTCATCGTCGTTGGTTTTTCTGGTTCATCATCTGAACTGGACGATGACGTGTAACTACTGCTACTGGAATTTGACGATGAACTTGAACTTTCATTTTGTGGAGTCCTAGAACGTTTCACATCATCCTTCTTAGGAGACAATTTTGTAGAATCAGATTTTTCGCTATCTTTCCTTTTATCCACGTCAGAGTTTTCTGGAACAGGAGGTTTAGTACCCAGTCCGCTCTTAATATGAGCTGCTGCTTTCTTAGCTGCTTGCCTTTGTGGTACATAAGCAATTGGTTCTTTCTCTTGATCTTTAATTAATTTCTTCTTTACAACTTTAGCAAGGATTTCTTTTGCTTCTTTACCTCTTGACTTTATTCTAGGCCTCATTTTGGCGTCATCGCCACTGACCTGCTGTTTGTCGCTTCCAGGTTCTTCTTTTTTAACAACTGTTGTAGATCTCATGTTTTCAGAAGCTTTTTTAGCTGCTTGTCTTTGAGGTACAATCAAATCAGACGGGTTATCCTTCTGCTTAGAGGATTTTATGTCATCTTTAGTTGGAAGCTTACTGTTACTTGGACCTTCATCTTCTGAGACATGTGTCTTAATTACAGGTTTCTTCTCTTTGTTTGAGGGTTTTCTACCCCTTTTCTTAGGTGGAGGTTTCTCCTCAGTAGTAGGTGCCTTCTTCTCACTTTGAGAGGGGATGAACTCTTTCATGGCAGCCTTAGTTCTTGGTAATGATTGTTGAGAATCACAATCTTTAGGTGATTTAGGAGGCCGACCCCTCTCTGCCTTTTTCTCAGTTTTTATTTTTTCCACCTTCAGTGGTTTAATGTCTTCTTTAGCAGACATCTCCTCACTGCTATCTGAATAAATGTCAATTGGAAACTTATTATTCCTTGTAGTTCTCATTGGCATCAATTCATCACTGACTGATCCTGATTGACCCATTTTGCCAGCAGTCATCTCTTTCTCCATTTGCTGTAGTGTCTTGCTGCGTGATCTATCTTTTTTCATTCTGGATTTAATTTCTTCATCTTCACTGCTACTTTCAACCAAAGCTTTAGATGGTGGCACTTTCTTTTTCTTCCTTTCAGGTTTCTTCGGCAACTTTTTAGCTTTTGTTTTAGGAGACACCTTCTTCTTTGGTGATATAATATTTTTCTTAACATCTTCGTCCGTGCTAGAGCCAATAGTCCTGCCGCGATATTTCGTTGATCGACTTATTTCTGGAGCACTTTCTTCACTCGAAAGTCCACTGTACATACTTTCACTTCGACGTGATCCATTAACATAAAGCTTTTTATAAGGATTGGCTGCTTTTTGACCTTTAATTAGACCATTTCTGTCTCTTGTAGGTTTCTTCTCATCGCTGGAGTCTTGAGGTGCAATACGTGCAAGTAGAGCTTCGAATCCATTCTTGTGATCCGGAGCATTTGGATGAGAATACAATCTATCATAAATAGAGGGCCCATGATTAGCTTCGATAATAGCTTGTAGATCTGGCCCAGGCATAGATTGATCAGACGTCAATACAGCTACTTGCTTATGAAATGTTTGTTCTCTCATACGAAAGAATGAACGAGAAAGTTTTTCGCGTCTGCTTACCATATAACACAAATTACGCACTCTTTCTAGGTCTTGCCTCAGTTGAACAAACATTTTCATTTTATCGAGATCAGCTTGCTCTTGCCTATGTGTTAGAAGCTCATTATCATCTGATTTCGGTGGTAATAGAGGACGATTGTGTCCTGCTCTCCTTTTTAATTTCCAGTAATTATAGATGTAATTGATGGCGTCTTGATCAACTTCAAGTAGATGCGAACTTATATCTTTGACGCTGACATGTCGATCGAATTCACGTTCGATTTCCTGTAATCGCGCAGCCCTAGCCTGCGTTTTTTCTTCCGATGTCATATCTTTACGACGTTTTCTCTTCACTTCCTCCTCCTCCGACCCAGAACCTGGACATTTCTCTTTCTTAGAATTCACGCTGTGTTTTTGACAGTATGACCTCAGTTTAACACCATCATCAGCATTTTCGTCTTCAATGATAGCTCGCATTTCTAAGCCATGTTTAAATGCGCAAGTAACGTGATACGCTGTTTTGCAAGTCTTAACAGAGCATTGAATACAAGCCCCCTTTCGTTCGCGACATAATACACATACTAATGACCAGCGAGATGCCGGTATAGAAGTTATTTTGGTTATAGGTTCCATTTTTTCAGCGCAACCAATGGAAACTTCGGGTATCCAAAGAACGCAGCTTACGTGGGCCCACTTATGCCCTGACGGTGTACACTTCATTGCTCCACCCAAATTGGGACAGAGCGCACAAATTGGTTTTACGCCAGCACCGCAAGGTCTACACAGCCATTGCCCTGTAATTAAAAACGAATCACATAAATCTCATTAACTATAGGTAAATAGCTCGATAAAACCATTAATCAATAAATTATAACTTATTTACCATCTGGGATAACAGTAATGCCGTAACAAGCTTGATGCACACAAATGTTGCATGAATCACAGAACACCATCTCATTGCCGTCCTCGGAATCTGGAGATCGGCACACGTCGCAAATTACATTTTCGTCGTATTCGATTCCTAACCCTTCTTCAGACTTCATGATAGCCTGGATTTTATCCCAAGTCCGCACCTGAAACAATAAAATTTTGATGTTTGACCCCTGTCCAACATATTAATGTACTTGTATTTATTTTACAAAACCGCATTTTCCGTTTTCTTTTTTTAATTAAAATACAAACGTCATTTGGTCGTCTTCAGTCCACATAAGAAAAAATATTTCACTGAGCCTACCTTAAGCAACGGCGCTTGTACAATTTTGCCGTCAATCGTGTACAGTTCTTTTGTGTAGACTACCTTACCTTGGAGTATATCTTGATATTTTAGCAAAAATACGTAGGCAATAAAGTAGACTCATCTGAAGTAGATTCGAGATGTGCTCGAGCCGTGCGTGTAAAAACTTACACTCATACTATTTATGAATACAGGCATGCGCGCGTGCAACCCCGCGCGTAGTTTTACCGTGCGCCCTTAGATGACAGTCACAAACATTATTGTCTTTACAGTTTTTATAAGTTTTATTAATATGCATTTATATCCCCGAGGATTACTTAACAATTTAAATATACCTTTCTATTAACCAAAATAAAAATTAAATACTAAGTTATCAAAAAATCTATATGTCAATTATAAATTTATTTTCAATTTTTTTTGTAATCCAATAAATAAGTCACTGTTATTTATTGGATGCTCCATCCAGTTTTAAGGACTCAAATTCACTTACTATTTTAGAATTGAGTTCATCTAAATACCCGAGTCGTATCATTTCCCCAAGACAAGAAGTCACAGTACGTATCACACGCGTATGGTGCAACGGCCGTGGAGGCCACAGCATAAGACCCCGCGACCAATCCAACAATTTGCATATTCACTGTCTATTATTTGTTTTACTGCACTAATGTAATGTGACAGGATACTATTTTGTTGTCCTTATCTCCAAAGTCGCCGTATGATTTCAGACTCGTATAACCTTCGGGCGTCACACAGGTCCTGATGTACACTAGAATCATGTCGTAGAGTTCACAGTATGAAGACATTTTGCGCGACGTCTTTGATAATATTTGCATGTAACTGTATTTACTTCGCAAATCGCTGAGCTGTTTATGTTGAACATATTTTTAGACATATTGGGAATGACTATATCGACAAGAAATAACATTTTAATTGGAAGTATACGATATATTCATGATCTAAAGCTAGAGAAAAAATATTACTAAGGATTTTAGAATGTATGTACCATGTAAGTCTGTGGCTTTACTAGCAGGCAGTAGATTTAACGGGCGTTATAATACGCCCGTTAAATCGTTACACAAAGCAAGATGAATAAGTGTAATTTGATAATTTATAATCATAGTTATAATGGGGAGCCCAAGAGGATATATATGGATTTACTCGAGCCAGGCAGTTTAATATAAGGATTAATACCTTAATGTCCATTAATCATGTGGGGCTCGAAAGGGGGGAGGAGGTTCGCCAAAAATCATGAAATATCACAAGCTGGAGGGGTGTTTTATGAGATTATGTATTATTTCCTGTAGCAATCTTCACTTTTAAGCATATTACTTGTATGAACACGATATTACACATCTGCCAGACGTGCCGTATTATTCGACGATAATATTTTTGCCGTCAAACGCGCGATTTCTAAACCGAAAAGCAAAAAAGGTCAGAGGACAATGTACATTAAATATATTTAGACATTGTTTTTTTTTTTTTGGTTTTTACTAGTACATAGTACTATTTGTTTTTCTTAGCTAACACCATTCCTCTAATATTATTTTTATGCCAGTCAATTACAACCTATCTATCTAGAATTTTATCATGGTCCTTAATTTTTCTTGAATAACATTACTGTACTTAAAGATAATACAAAAAAATATATCGTTATTTTTAAACCTCACCACGTATCACCAAGGGGGAGGGGGAATTAAACAATGTTAAAACGACACGTGATTTATGGATGGCGCCTGATCGAGCCAGTATAAAATGTCCCCGATATATATAAAATATACAATTTTCTTTATCAAGTTGTCAGATTATCAAAATCTCTCGATATATAGTCAGATTTTGGGCACCAATATTATCGTCATGATGAACCTTCAATATGTAATCTGACGCGCTCAGTTGAGTATTTTTTTTCCATTTTCATAAATTTGCTGCGAGCTAACATCACTTCCGAATCGTCAGTTTAAGAAATGGGAGCAGCTGTAGGGTTCACTTAAGTCTGTTCACTTAAGTTCACTTAGATCTGTCTACTTTGAAACTTTTCAAAAATGTATTATTTTTTGCACTTATCGAATGTTTAAATTTCAAAAAGATCGAAGCAATCTATAGCTGGCGTTTATACCGCAAGGCCGAAGCCACCCCCACACTTTATGGACTTTAAAACTACTTCTTGCTCTTTCTAAAATTGTTGAATAGGTTTTGAAACCCATCTATGAAAACTTGACCAGAGACGAATTGCTCCAAACATGTCTTGGCGGCAATGCCCTGAATAATAATTAATATTATAACTCTGCGTCTGACGTAATGCGCTTAAATCAATCAAATCAGCAAATTATTACATATTTCTCATAAGGCACACGTTGGAGTATGAAAAACATCTGTATTTTGAAGATCTGTACGCGGTTTCTCCACTGCTGAAAATGAAAATGTTATAGGACCATTTATTCTTCCTATCATCTTGGCCACCAAAACTAAAAGGTTTCCGCTCGATAAATCCACATTTAGCGTCATGGACTCTCTTACTATTTTAATATCATGTATTCTTATGTTTTTAAAACTTATGTAAAATCTTTACTTCATTTTTTTTTCAATCAGTTTTCTCTCATCTTTGTTCCTATTTTCCTAGTTTACTTATACTATATATAAGCACTTATAAAAAATGTTCGTAAAGACAAATATGTATGGCACGCATCTGGCACTTTAAATATCTATAGATATAAACGAAGAAATATCAAACTGTAAAATTTATTTATAGCTGACAAGCTCAAAGAAAAAACAGACTATTTTTTGTCATATATTCTCGTACTAAGTTTTCTCCAATACTTTTACAAGACAAAATTCTTGAATATATATTGTTGATGATTGGTTTCATTGCTTAAATGTTATGTAATGTGTATAATATCTAAAACATATCTCGTAAATGCCAGCTTTTGACATGCCCCACTCTCATTCATATGTATTAAAATTTAAATTAATATGTATATGACATGAATCTAGGTTTTCATTGACTTCCGGACATCTTTATTGTATCATCTTTTATTTGTATCATCCAATTGCTTAAAAATAAGTTGTATTCCTAGATCTAATATCATGGTTTGAGTATTTCATTTTGAGTATTTTTTGCCGTGTCCGAACTAGCCCACCAAAAATTAAACGTATAATGATATCAATAAATAGAACATTTTATGGCAATGTTTATTTATTGTAGGACTATAATAGACCTACAATAATACTTTATTCATTACTCTTCGGATTCTTTACAGTTTACAGGAACTGTTTTATATAATACATCATTTGTAGTGTTATGGGATAGATATATGGAAACTATATGCATGGTATGATATGATATCCTATTTTCAAATGCCCTTTAATGTTAATTTATTTGTTTTGTTGAGGGTTACAGGTACGAGATTATATATTTGGTTTCTTGTTACAAAATGCTTTCACATATAGTCATTATGAAAGAAAAAAATCTTTGTGTGTATAAAAAATCGTTAAAACCATTTAGAAGACAAAAAATGTTTATTAAAACAATATTACACAGATTTTAAGAAGTTGTTGCATTCATATTTTAATATTTCAAAATTGTTTTGAAAATAAACATTCCTATTAGGGAATTACATGTAGTTAGCGGCTGACAAAAAGGCATGTTAATGTGATTTTTTTTAATATGATAGGACGATTTGAATTTTTTTTTCTTATTACTTTTTGCCATATTTTTATGATCTTCGTTAATCACTATAGTTCAGGAATATAATTATAATATTTACTTTGTTACTAGTACGGACAGATGGTATTGATCGCACTCATTCTTTCAATATTTTTGTTTACGCAGCTAACTTAATTCATTCCAATCCGCCAATGTTTCCTTTTTCGCTTCTTCTGTCTCTTTCTTATTGGTGTTTGCTATCTGTGTTCTGAATTTGCTTGAAGACTTTATCAATCTCTCTATAATTCCACTGCCACTGCCACTCATTATAACGTTGACATTGATCCCACGTGGATGATTTTAACGGCTTCACCTGACCACGTTATAAAGCACTGACAGCTCTCTGCTCCTGGGTTCTCACGACATGATCTCATATACTTGTCGTCCAAAAGTAAATCCCCAAAAAGCTGAACTTAGATCGGAATCTACCATTAAGGAATTACAGGAGAATGGATACTAGGAAGCTACGAGTGACGCTTCTGAGATCGATCAGCGTCCTGTGGTCGAACCGTCTCCAATTGATAATAAAGAAATTGTCTTTTCTCAATAACGCTATTATTAAATTGTATGACGCCCATGCCCCTATCCACCGAGTGAGAATAAAGTGTGCTCCAAATCCAAATCATCCAAATGGCGATGAGGAAGCGGAATAGGCCATTCCGTGAATTAAAGATAACGATATATCGGACAGAATATATTTTTCCCATGTATACAGTATAATGTTATAAGCTAACTATATTTTTAAATAATCAAAATAGATAAATCATAATTTACGATCTTAATCCTATTAAAATTAATGAAAGAAAATAACCACAGTTTATTAATGTACAGACCCGAATCCGTTAAATAGTTTCTTATAATAAATTTAACATCGTTCACTTCATGCGCTTATATGACGTGAAATTGGTGTAAGCAAACACTCACCGGTGTCGTCGTCGACGGGCAGCGGACCTACTGCGCCGAAGAAGCGCTTGTCGAGGAGCTGCAGCAGCTGCAGAGCGCTCTCGTGCACCGGCGCGCGCGGGCAGCCCGTGCACATCAATGTCACGTTGATGATCGCCGTGTAGTGGTCGCACGGGTACTCCCTGACGAAAACTTCATTTTTATATCATTCTTATAAATATAATTAGTATCTCCAATGGAACGCACTAATGTATATATAAATAAAATGAGTAACCGGCCGAAAGTTTAGTTCGGCCGAAAAATCGCCGAAACTTTCTAAACACGAGTGTTCGTGAATTATTGTGCGTTTTTCCTACTGAATGTTGTTTTTTTTCCTTCACTTCCAAGAGTAAGTAAAGATATTTTTGTTACAAACCTTTTTATTAAATTTAACTGTCTGCATGTATGTGCAAATAAATTTGTTAAAATACACTAGATTTCAGCATACAATAGTAACTTAAAATTTGTTCACGTAAGTTCTGGTATCTGCCGAATGTGAGGTCCGGGCCAACAGGTTCTGTTCCGGCTGAAAAACCTGTTTCGGTCAGGATTGATGGATTTAATGGATTAGATGTTTATATTTTGCTTATTTATAACAGCCAGCATCACATTCCTATTATGTATGGCAACTCCATACAAAATAGGATCTACTCGTTACATATATATTACTAGCGACTGTGACTACCGTCGACTCTTACGTCGACTTAAAATTTAACTAAATGGGAACATATTTTATCTTACATTTGGATTTAAAACGCGGAAATTATGTTAATAATATCAGATCCTACAAACTAATCACTCTATACGACTAAAAAAATTTAAGCTCAACATGTCATATTATTATTTCTCTCTCCGAATTCATAGTTAATAATTAAAATATCCATCGAAACTTATACATATAGCCAAACATTGAAAGCAAGTGCGTTGGAGCGTGACATGGAAATCAATATCGCAATGTTAATCTGTGCCCCTATTTATTACACGAGTTAACTGGAAATGTTTGGGACCGATAAACTTATAACAGCTATGTAAGAAGCATTATTGGTTACCTGGTTCAGGCTTCATTGAGCTGAAATTCAGTACACGATTTATGTAAAAAAGTATTATGAACTCTTATTTGTTGTGCATCGGGATGGACGCAAAGTATCATCGCACTAATAGTTATCATAGTATGCGCGATTCCCTTGATTGTGAATATCTTCAAAGGATATAAATATAACAATTTCATTGACTAACGTGACTCGTAATCTCAATAATAGTTTAATTTAATCCCATATATACGAGTAATATAAGAAACGCCAAGTTTGTATTCATTCACAGGTTACCTACATGCATTTTACGTTCACTTAATTTATTTTCTTTTATACATAATGTGTTGGAAAATATTATTTATTAGTCATGGCAAGGGTTTAAAACAGTCTAGTAGATATTTTAACAAATCCTATTTTCCTAGCACTACTATGCTGTATTTTATGTAATTATGTTGCTAGTAGGTCTATTGCACTACTCCCTGTAGCCATAGTAGAATACCTGCCTAGCCTGGAGTAGAATACGGCTACGGTATTCCCTGCCTGTCGTAAGAGGCGAATAGAAGGGGGCTAGAGTTGGAGCTCGAACCGCCCAGCCAACAACCCCGAAAATGACGGTGGCATGTGTGACAGAATTTCGTCGCAGACAGCGGAAGGTGCAGGGGGACATTTACACGTCCCCACAAGAGATGAGCCCGAGAGGGGTGCCGTACTACGGGACAGCGGTGCGTTCCATTGGAGATCCCGAAGTCCCCTGCAAGCACTGAGTAAGGCCACCGAGGGGGTTTTAGTGGGTAAAAATCCCACATAACCCGGAGTCTCTCCCAAGGCTTCGGTGTACAAAAAAGGTCTATTGCACTAAAATCGTTTAATTATTATAAGTAGTAACTATTAGGTAATTTTGTAAATTGTATGACATACGCTATTTTTATAAAGACTTCCTAATTAAATGCGTACTGCATTTGTTTGATTGTATTCTGGACTCT
>DWTU01000114.1:0-22815 GCA_018251515.1 Cecropterus confusis | reverse complement strand
CGCAAACACTGGAAATTCATGAACGGAAACCGTGAATAAGAAGCTTTGACTGTACTGTATTTGAGATTATCTTTTTTCAGTTAGATTGTTTTACTGGAAAATTTTCGTGTAATAATTCCAAAGATTTTTCAGAAGTCAATTTTGCACTCTGTATAAATAAATAATATGTTTGTACTTTAACTAAAGTTAAGCCGCAGTCAAAGCTTTACTAATCTTGACTCGTGTATTATATTCCAAATGGGATGGTTTTCTAAATATAAGTAGTATAAAATTTATTAAAATACTGTAAAAATATGTATATTTTCTGGATTTTGGCCAAGTTGATAGGGATAAAACATGTTGAAGTAAATGAGTTACATAACTTATACGTGTAACACATTTTCTCTTATATTATATTTATAAACTTATAACCATCAGTATTAACAATCAAAGAAAACTAAAATTAAGTAGTTGCATAGAAGTAAATACTCATAGTTTAAAGTTTCTTGTAAATATAGAGGCAGAAAGTAATTGTAAATATTAGTTTGTTAAATACCAATGTATATTATATCAATACGATAATCGTGTCCGCTTGGTTTGGTTTTTGGAATTTCATATGTGGCTAGCGAATCTATCGGGAAGGGAGTCCAATGGGCTATTAAAAATCTAAATGCATGCTCTTAATTTTATCGGTGATAATTAAAGGAGAGTTATATTTTAAAAAAATATGAGCTAAAACTATAAGGCAACATACTCCTCCTTGTAGAATAACCTTTTTTCAAGACAGGTTAAACGCCCCAAACCAATGTCGTAGATCCGCGTGTGTAATAGAAGATATGTATAAAAATAAGCCATTAGAAATTGACTTCTTCTGCCACTTACACGTTACTTATGGGAGAAATAGGCTACTTAATATGCCCACCAACATGCATTCAACTGGAATTGTATAGATCTGTTTCAATAGGACAGGTCTTGACCGTGGCTTAAATAGAGCGACGGTAACAGGCGGACTGCGGTATCCGGGCCGTGGATGATCAAATCTAGGATCGTCCAATATTTTTGAGTGCAATTGCCAGCTCACTTATATATGAGGCGACCATCTCAGTCCTCGGGTGTAGCAACGCATCTGTGATCGACTCCAGATAGAACCTGTGTTCTATATGGAGTTGCTTACAGATGTCCATGGGCGGCCACTTCCCATGAGGTGGACTGCATACTCGTTTGCTACTTCAAAGTGATACAAATAAGTATAACGAAAATCTGTCACGATCCGCCCCTGAACTTTAGTAAAGCAGTTTAAAATTATGAAGTACTTTTGAGTATATTCGGCAAACGGCTAAACTTCACTCGGGTTTAATAATATTTTTGAGAACTTTATATTTTTTTTATTCAGACAAAGACATACTGAGATATTTTTATCATACTGAGATATATCATAAAACAAATTTATTTATTAATTTATGTATTCTGAATGTAATCGGATTACTATACCATCTGTGAGTTGAAGATGTATGGACAACTTTATCTGAATTCTGCTGTTGTTATCATTGTCGAGTCTATGCCCGACAATGATAACAACAGCAGAATTCCTCATCATCGTCATCGCGCATCACTCGGATTTGATTTTCTTAGATGCTCGTAAAAATGGTACACATGAGCACAGTAGCCCTTCACGGTCACAGACGCTAAATATAAACACTTAGTCAAGACTCTTAAGTGCTGGTACTTTTACCCTTACCACATCCCTTAATGCGTCAAAAGCATCAAATACGGATATGAATCAGTTAAGGCGTAGCAGGAGCGTAAACTAATCACATTAAAACTCACAAGGTCGTCTCTAAAAACACAACAAACAGCTCTAAAAAACGATACCGTTTCTATTCGTTCTTTATTCTATGATGTCGCGTGATAGAACGCATAATGACCCAGACGATGCCAAGTCGTAAACACACTAACTCGACTGTTTCGTAAATTATTTAGCGCTGAGGCAACTCAAATCATAAAGGTTTCGTAAATTGCACAGATACTAAGGAGCTGCGGTTTATTGCAACCACTAAATAGTTTTAATTAAATTGGTGAAGGAACTCAGCCTTATAAACAATTTAGTTCTGTTTTTGTTTATATTACGTTTTAAAAAGATTTTATTTTGCTTGCAATGTTTGTATACGTAAGTAAATATGTATAAGCATGTAAGGTCAAATCTTGCAAACTGAATTCAACCCACTTTTCAATGTCCGATTGAGCTAATATTTGGAACACATCTTTAGGCCTGATGACAATGCAATTATATATAACTAGCCGTTTCCGCAAGACTTCATTCGCGGAGACTATAATATAATCTAACCATCCAATTAGACCTTTGAGATCCAGCTCCTGGTATGAACTTTGGCGACAACAGTAGGTGTTGATGCTATTTCACCTATGTTACATTCAAGAAAACGAACGTTTGCGTCCTATCTCCTCTGACTTAGAGTTGGAGTTACTGTATCAGTTCTTTTTTGAGATGTGCATGGGAAAAACGCGCGCGCATTCTCCAGGCCTCGAGTGAGATTCGTTTTTGTCTCTCTCCTTGAACTTAGGCCCTTGATCCCCTTAGGGCCTTAACCCCCGTTGACAGAATTTCGACCAGCATTTTAACCCGTGTAGGGTGAAATTTATTGAAAATCCTCTATAAGTACCTATTTGCCTTGCCTACATTAATTCTACTTCTACACACCGACCGTAATACTAATAAGATTATAAGTTAGAATATTTTTTCAGCCAGTAGAATTCCAAACAAACTTTCAACCCCTATTTCTCCCCTAAGGGATATTTTTTTCCGTAAAGGTGGAAAAGGTGTTGTGTTATTATAATTGACAAGGTTTCTTTAAAACTAAGCGGACTTTCAAACGAATGTTGAACCCCCAATTTTTTTAATAGCTTGGAAGTAACAAACGCGCATGCAGCCCACCTGATGGTAAGTAGCTACTGCCGCCCATAGACATCTGTAATCAATTCTAAGTAAGATCAAAGTCTCACCTAAGGTTAGCCACAAATGCGTTGCAACCCCTGAGGACTAAGATGGAATGCCTCGCAAAAGTATGTCTCCCTTACCACACCCTTCAGACCAGAACACAAACAGCGCATAACACTGTTGTTATTAGGCAGAAATAAAAAATATATGTTCATTATATCAATCCAGTAAGCCAAATACTAAGCTTCTTATAGACAAAATTGTATAATGCAACAAAATGATGGATTGGACTACTACAAAGTTTTTTTTTTTTTTCTTTTTAGTGCATTGAAATAAAAGCTTGTTTTTTTAAATATTTTTTTTCTATCAATTTATAACTATAATTTATAACTTTCAAAACATTTTTAGGATATAGAACCTATTCTTAGGAATTAGTTCAGTAACATTTAAAAACTTAAAATTTAAAAGCTTAATCTTGCTCTCAGTTTGAAAAACCCTAAGGTACAATACAATCCTCTCAATAACTGAGATATTTTTTATCCCTTACGTTTGGAATGAAGATCTTTGTATAATGGTAGTGCTCACCTCATTTATTTATGTTGACAAGCTTGAATGAGCTTTTCCGCCTACACTGCTACGACAATCTACTGTTTTTGTTGATATTACAGCAGATTGCTCAAATTAATTTTATTATGAGACCACACACGATGAAATCTTACTAATATCATAGAAAGTTTTTGGAGACGGATGGATGTTTACACTCTTTCTCACAGAACAACTAGTCGGTTTTGACTAAAATCTGGGGCACAGAATGTCTATGACCTGGATTAACACATAGGATACTTTTTACTAAAGTAAATGCAGTGAGTGCAGTGGACTGCCGCGGGGATAAAGTAAATAAACAAGTCATAGTTTAACAATAAATAAACGCTGGATATGTTTACAGAATACACATGATAAAGAAATAAAAACTGCACTAATAAATTATTATTTTTTTTAACACAAGAATAAGTACAACAAGGATTTGAGCAGTTATAGAGCTGTATAAGAAAAACGTGAAAAAAATTGCATGACATTAACTAATTAAAGTGCCACGGAATTCCGAAAAATATATTTAATAAAAACGGCAGCGCTTTTCACCCATTGCATTTATAAATATATTTTAAAGTATTTACGAGTATTTAACGAATTACAGAGAATTTGTTTAAAAACAGGGCAGAATAGGAAATATAACTTCAACAGAACAAAACAGGGCATATGACTTCAACAATGGTAGTCGTTACTCTAAAATTAATATAAACATTATATTTATTCATTACGACAACACTTTAAAGTTGATAAAACTTAACTAAATGTCCTATGCAATGAGCTGTGACCCGTTTTCCTAACAATTGCATGATATAAAAATTTCAACCTTTTCAAAGTTAGTTCGCGAAAACAAAATACGAAGAGTGCAAGTAACATCTTAATTGTGCCCACTATATAGAGTGTAACATGTATGCGTACAATAGTAATTGTTTTTGTAATGTATTTGCTAATAAAATTGTTTGAGGTACTAAAAATAAGTAATATTATATTTTTTTGTTAATAATTAAATAATAATTTTAAAGTTTATGTCATATTATAGTAATTTGGAATATTCGTAATACTAAGGAGAATAAATAAATGTAATTATTTTCAATCTTTCGCCATCGCAATTACTCACAATATACAGACAGTTACAATTCAGATATCGGTACTATAGGTTATGTATGAATAGTACGGAATATTATTTGTACATATTTTGGAGTGGTCATGGGACCTTTCGGGAACGTTAGTGATGTGTTAAGCGCATCAGGCTGACCGGTCACCACGCGATTTCCCGCTGGCAAAGGTATTATGTGTCTTTACATCTATTGCTACTTCTACATAAGAATCCAAATTGTATTACGAATTGAAACCAGCGACCTAAAATCATACTAAAGTCGTACTGACATGATTTAAAGTACAAAAATATCGTAATTGCAGTTTTATAATATTGCAGACAAAGTCAGACCGGATCGTACTTAACTGTGCTTTTCTTTTCAGCGAGAAGGTTCAAAGTTGCAGCAATCTTGTGAGCGACATAAAAAGACCTCCGACAAGCCTTGAATCTGGAGCGAGTAATCCTCTTAGCACCGACCCGAGTTACTTACATCTGTACTCGTAATAACTTTTTAAAAGGTTTTTGCAAAAAATCTTCCTAAGTTAGGTATAGACTAACTGCCGGTTGTTATTGTAGTTTCATGTTTGCAAAGTGGTAGAACATATGGTTGCTTGCAAACATGAAATCACGACCAGGAAGGTACTACCGGCACACCTATTTCTAGACAGTTTTTACGTTTCAATGGAAGGGTGTGGTTACTCACTTTCCTATAAAGCGACCATTTTAGACCTCGGGAGTAGTGTAACCCGATTGATTTCAGATAAAACCCTTGCTCTATATCATGAACTTGCTTGTTGCTATATCAATACCTATATAGATAAATATTTACCAGGTGGTAGAGCCAATGTAAATCGACCAGAGAGGTACCACCGCAACACATATCTAGCGTGAAGCATTTCTTGTGTTTCAATGGAAGGGTGTGAATGCCGGTTCACTTATATATGAGGCGAACATCTGAGTTTCCAGGGTTACGGGACTTCAGATAGAACCTCTGTTCTATATGAAGTTGCTTACAGACGCTGTCCATGGACGTCAGTGAACACATATGGACTGTAGCTCGTACGCTAATCTGATAAAAGAAGAAACAAAAAACAACATATGTTCAGCCGTTTCCAGCTATCAGTATTAGCTTGTAGTAGTAGAGCAACTGTGTTTTAGATTGAATGGTATGGCGCGCCAATTCGAATGTATCTCGTCAGTGTGATAGACGTAAAGTTCTCAAATTAGATCTGAGCGGGTCGTAATATAATTTCCGTTCTATTTTGTGTTAATTATATATTCCAATAGAGGGTGGCGACTATCCAGCCCTATATAATTATTTATGACCGACCAAAATTTCGGTTTCGATTTCATCCATTTTCTAGTTTCGGCCTTAGTTTCGGTTTCGGCCAAAAATGGCCGAAACTTTCGGCCGCTCCGAAACATGTGTGTTTGTGAATTTTTGTGCATGGTTCTAACTGAATGTTGTTTTTTTTTTAGTTTACTCACTAGAATGTTACCCGATTGCGTAAGAAGGAGCATAATGTTTTTCGATGTATGTATGCATGTATGTTTGTATGTAGGTATGTTCATTTCTTTGTCACGCCCTACAGCCCAAACATCTTGTCGGATTGCCACACATCGTTCGAATGTACTAAGTTGTCAGAATTTTATACATATGTAGGCACTATAATTTTTAAATATGGCATCTGGATATTAATAAAAGGAGGGTAGAAATATTTTTTGTTATAATAACAATATGGGTAAAAAGTTAAATAGTTTTATGTTAGTTTTAACGAAAACTCATAAGAAAACCATAACTGAAACTGGGAACAATCAATAGTTTTGAGCTGTCAAGGTCTTTTTTAATTTTTAACTATGTTACTTGTCTACTTATTTTATCTATCACTATTTAGCTGTCTGTATGTATGCATAATATATAATTTCAGATAAAATAATAATTTCAAATATGTTTACGTAACTTTCAGTTTCGGTCGAAACGGAAAACGAAACTTAAACTTGAATCTTTGTTTCTGTTTTGACTGAGAAACCTGTTTCAATCGGACACTGTTATTTATATATTTGAATGAGGGTCCCCTAAAAGTGCTTCAGTCGCTGCTTGGCTGTATGTGAAGGTAACCGCAAAACATGAGTGTGTCCATAGCAAGGTACTGCAAGTGTCCTGGAATTTATCTCTTGGTGGTTGCCAGTTCTCTTTCATATGAGGCCATCACCGGGAATATGAACGCATCTGTGATTGACTTCACATAGAAGTCCTGTTCTATATGAAGTTGCTCATAGATGTCCATGGGCGACAATGAGCACTCACTACTTCAGTGTTGTAATAGAACTTACGAGATGAGAGGCATATAGCATATGTCAAGCCCTTAGTGGAGTAGCGCGATGATGTATGCTCAGCCCCCAGTTGGGATAGACCAGCGTACAGTACCACATGCAAGTCATATACAGACAGCATCAAAGTAATAATTAAAGAGAGAAAGAGAATTAAACGCATTGTTAATTTCTGATGTCGTGCATACTTAACCAGTGACCATTTATATGTTATTCTAACGAGTAACCGTTTGTTACTCACCTTTTCGAAATTACACTGTCACAGTGTATTTGTTAGAAAAGTGTAGTAAGAAAGGAATTGCTTTAACGTGAAAACAAAAAGGGAAAGGTACTTTTGTGGCGGCCACGAAGTACGTTTTAATGATTTGGAGTTACTGAAATGAATCAGTAATTTAATGGCATTTATTATACACATGCCTTCCTGTAATTAATACATTTGTAGTAATATGTAGTAATTAATATTTCTAATCAATGAAACAATCGTATTGATAAAAAAAATTGTATAATACATATCAGCCAGTCAGTAGGTAATCTTCCTAACTTGGAAAAGACGAAAAATAGATACGCGTGTTTCTTCAGCATGAGACCTTCATAATTTAATCGAGTGACTTAACAACAAACGGTTATGACAAAGAAAACATTCCAGATTTCAAAGCCGGACCTCAGTGATTTTTTAAACATAATTCTACATAGCTTGTAGAATTATGTTCCACGCGTTCAGTAATAGCCTTAAACGAATATTAATCAATCTTGGCCAGCATTTCTGTTACATATTAAATGTGTATACCCACTGCACCTGACTGAACGCAGTATTCAATTTGGACCCATAGCGGTATTTCAGCAATATATTAGGCATGTAACGCCAAGGTAGTGTAAACGTTGTTAATAAGCCATGACGTAGAATATATTGCAGCGATGTAAACTACAACCATACTGCCATACTCTTTTACAGGCAAATTGCTTACTATGGTCTTTGTTCGACAACTTACACGGTTATGTATTTAAAATCAAGTACATAAGCACCGTACTTTACATAATGTATGTACATATAATATTTTTTTGTGAATTAATATTTATAAAAAATCATTCGTCATTCACTTACGTACTAGGTACTTTATAAATGGAGGTACGCTAAGTTATTTATTTATTTACCGAGCACATCATAATACTATTATAAAATACTTCGATGCCTAATGGAATAAATTATATGATCATCATTTATAAATACATTGATATTATAAGATGATGTATAATATATACGAAATAATTGCTTCATGAATCTTGTGATTAACTTATACAAAGACACACAGGTGTAAAATTCTACAAAAAGACAATATAAATACATTTTAAGCATGCCATTAATATTAACCAAACACGTCTGGAAAATGTCTGGAGTGATATCATATATTATTACACAAATATCTGGTAGCAATTCGAAACTTGTCAGATTAAATGCTTATTTTAAATGGATTTAATGTCTATGTAATATTATTTTGTTTTCAATAATTTCAAATATATTGGGAAAAACTTACTAATATTATAGATGCGAAAGTTTGTAAAGATGTATGTTTGTTTGTTACTCTCTTTCACAGAAAAATTACTGATCAAATTTCGCTGAAATTTGGCACACAAATGATTTATGACCAAGATTAACTCATTACCGCGGTAGTCGTAACGGTAAACCTAGTTATTTATCTACAGTTATTAGCAAAGTAAGTGAACCGTAATTTGAATTGTTAGACTGTGCGTAGGTCTGAATCATATCGTTAATATAATTGATACTTCCATGCATTTTATTCATGAACTACAAATGAAAACATTTGATAACTCTCACATTATAAATATTATTAACTTCATCCGTTATTTCTATGTTATTTTTTAGGTCTCGTTTACTCTACCGCAACTTGCTATTGATAAACATTAATCGTTATATGAGGTTCGTTTTTTTTTTATTATATGAAATTAGCAATCGAGCATGAATACATGGTTATGGTTAGTAAACACAAGCAGTGTTCATTATCATGTACCATGGATATCTATAGTCAACCTTACATAAGATCAAACTTGCCTGTAGCTGGGCCCAAATGCGTTCATCCTCTGAGTACTAAGTAAGTAGTGTCACGTGTCGTGTCTCCAGCGTGAAATCACAAATAGTTCTACCACAGTCAAAATTGATGTTAGATTGGTCGTGCGCTTAAAGGATGAATGACATATTGAAACCTTTATGTTACGATCCAATCGCTGTCGATGTAATGCTCCATAGAATCGGTCGTATATTTACACTCGTTTACCAAAAGAGATACCCAAATGTTCTAAATCTTTTTTCTCAAGTTATTTTTTTACTTTTCAAACCAGAGTTTAGGGATCGACTCAATTTGATATTAGGTCTTTGAAAACATGAAAAGAAAGTATTGATTCTTTAAACCAATATTATATTTAATATTAACTATTTATAATTGAAGGAATTATATGTAACATCTAATATTCTTCTAGTCATCATTATTCATATTTATTTAATGTTTTTCTACCAAGTATAAAACTGTATGTGAGAAATGCAGACAAGTGGTGTTTCATAATTCAGTGAAAATTGTAAATTAACGCTATAACTTCTCCATTACAAATTATATAATTAAAAACAATATTAAATATTATTTTAGCTCACTGGCATACGAAGACTTGTAGAATATACTTTAAAACTGAAGTTTTATTCTTTTAGCCACTTACAAGTACAGGACAAAGGTTAAAAACTATTATGAGGGAAAACCACAGAGTAAAAAGACTATAGCTTCAGCTGAACACCCTCACGTTCAAGTAAAGGTTTTTATTATTAAAATTAAATGCACTTTAATTTTTTTTTTATATTAAATAGGTACATGTGATCAAATTAAATTCTTTTTAAACTTATTATCGTTTTTATAATTATAATGGGACTTTTTACAAAATAAATGTATTTTGAAACATTTGATAGGAGGTTTAATTACATTATAATAAAAGTTGCCAAGTGCGAGTCGGACTCGCAGGCGAAGGGTTCCATCATCATTACCTACCACCATAAGTTTGTTTTTCATAGTGTTTGTATGAATTACAAAGTTATGTTATTCGGTTTTTGAAAAAGTGCTATATTTCAAAAACTGTCAACCGTATATTATTTTAACCAATTTTCGTTGAAAGTTTTCCTTAACATCTACAACATGTTTTATCCAGATTTTTCATTCTCTTAGTTTAACGTTCTCTTAGTTTACCACATGTATAGGTAAGACTTTTTTTTTTGAGTTTCAGTTTCATGTATTTTTGTACATAATTCGGAAAGCGGTTTACAGAATACGCTTACCTGCCAAGTTTCCACTCTGTAGCCTTAACAATTTCCGAATAAAGTGACCGTGACATACGAACAAACAATGACGAATCTATAAGGGTGCCGATTTATGCCATTTGGCTACGGAACCCTCAAAATCCATGCCCAATCTAAGCGTGCAATTTTTTTAAACCCTGCGGGAAATAGTATTTTTGCGTTATCGACAATCCATTACTGACTAGGGTTTGGATCCCGGGACGTCTCGTGTCTCGAAGTCCCAGGACTTTTCGTAATTTTAGCAGTCTCGAGTCCCAGGACTTTCGGATCGAGACTCGGGACGAAACAAACTTGTCGAAATTGTTAGTGTCCTCCTTGTCCGGTGGCATTATTACAAAAATCAGAAACAGATTGTTGGATAATGCTGTTGACACTGAGATTTTTTTTTAAACCCTATCTTACTAAATAACCAAAGGCGTGTAATTAATATGGTAGTTAATTATTAGAAGTATCGGTTTATAAGTCTGTTTCATTAATTATATTTAGATCTGCTATTATATAAAAAGCCGTGGTACCAACTGCTAAAACACGAATGTTGCCATCAATCCTATGTTTGACATCGACTGTTCCTAAAATGTAAGACTGTGCGGTTGATCCTGCAGTCGTTTATCTAGATTCTCGACCGTTTGTCCTTAGTCGCGTAAGGTCTTTGGATGGTATTCGGATAATTGCTCAAAGTTGACATATTGAGTCCCATGAAATGGTGATGCATTGAATGGTTAGATTACGAAATAAATCATAGAACGTCCTGAGAAGCTATTTCACATATGTTGCAATAGTAGTTAATTTTCCCTAGTATAAAACTATCACTGATTAAAAAGTTGTTACTATAAAATTATTATCGATGAAAAATAATTGTTTAAAAAACAAAAAAAAAACACGCTTTTGTAACTAGTTGTACTAAAAAGAAGTAAATAAATAATCGTGTAAAAATCATGCCTTCGTATGTAGCTGAACTGAAAAATCTAAAATAATTTTCTATAAGTTAAAAAATAGAGCGATAAGAACAAAAACTTTTTTAAAAAACTTATATAAAAAATAATGTTTAGCTAGTTACAAAAGTGTGTTTATTTAGTTTTTTTAACTAGTGTTTATTAGGAATCGAATACTGAACACTCGTCTCATTATCCTCTATATAAAATAATACACAAACACTTGCATCTTATATCGCATTCTTCCGTTTTTAAGTACAAAACGTAAAGATTTCAAATGGTACAAGATTAAATTAACTGTCGAGGGTAGTTGCTGGCTAAGACAGCTCTACTCGGTATAATCCGTGCGAAATCTGCTTGCACCGCACCTCTTAACGGATGAACCCAACCTTTTTTATAACCAGTCTACAAGGTATTATATTTTTCTTAGACCTTCCTTGCATAAAGCTTAAAAACACAATGGACGGATTTAAATGCAAATAGTATTATGCGGTACGGAAAGATTGAGTTTGTTGCCAAATATCGACTAATTATTTTTATTAAATATACCTTAACGTATAAATACGACATTTGTTTGTAATACTTGTATGTATAAAGGAGCATGTGGTACACCTCACGGTAGCAACTTTGTTGAACTGATCAACTAATTCATTGGACATGATCCCTACCCCAAAGCTAAAACATTGCTCTACTATCCTTTTAAATTTAGAATACAGCGCATATACTTCTTTACATATAACTAATTACGATAAAATGATTATAGTAATGATTTAACAACGTTCTCGTATTCCAAATTGTTTTAAACTGCCTACTCTATGGTGGCAGTATAATTTTAGTCAAAGTATCAAATTACATACTAATTGGATATATCATATTTAGTCTGTGGCGTACCGAGTGTTGTACTGAAACTAATAATAGTGCTACCACATTTAAATAAAAAGTACCTTTGGTGAAGTTTTTGAGCTTTGCAGCTAGTAAAATAACAACGGAAAGTAAGCATTCTAATAGTACAAGATTAGTTTTTGAACGCCACGGCTGGCAAAGACAGCTCAGTTTAGAACAATTCGCGCGAAATCAACTCGCTCACAAGCAAGTAACTTGGTTTATTTGCCAAAAGATCGTATAAAACAAAAGTATAAACACTATGTGATATTTTGTAAAATATTTTGTAACCCTTTAAATAAGCACTAATCAATGCCTGAAAGTAATATGAGGTAACAGTCATGATATAGTCATATTATGAATGTTGTAATTGTATATATTCCATTAATAAATATTAATCAGGCACATAATATTTTGTAATTCACACTTCAAATGTTTCTCCTATACTTAATTGTATGTCAATTATTTTAACACAATTTAATTTTAGTAGTCTTTTTGAATGTATATAAACTCGTGTTAAGCTGTACGAAAACAAAAGCAAATATGTCTTAAGTTACTATTTCCAAACCAATAACATTTGTTCCGGACTGTTAGTTTAAAACGGATCGCTTTTACTAATTTAACGACGTTTGTTGCAAAGTTCGCTTATTTTTAACAGTTTCAACCGTTCTCGGAAACAAAATTACGCTCTAAAATGGAGTTGTTTCTTAAATCGCAAGGTATTACTTCTCCAAGTCTGCGGCTGGTGGAGACAGCTCATCTGGAGAACAAATCATCAACCGTTAGAACAAATCAACGGTCTTTGTTTCCTGAGACCAGCTTACTTTACAAATGTTAGTTTAAGTTTTGAATAATAGTGAAGTTTATTATAAATATCTAAATAAGTTTTAAGATAAAATTTATTGCGTAAACCTCATAATAAATATTTCTTTATTTATCAAAAAAAAAAAATGCGCGTAAGTTTTCGATTTGACCACAAAAAAATCACTTTAACTTATTTTTTGTGTGTTAGCAACATATGGGTAAATATGCCATTTTAAAACAAATAATCTTTATCTAAGGCGTTACAGCTGCGGTTGGGCCTTAGTCTGGGCCAGAACATTTTGCCAGACCGATCTATTCTGGGCTTTCTCCCTCCATCCTGTCACGCCCAGAGTTTTAAGGTCTTGCACGAACTAGCCACCTGAGTTTTGAGCTTTGAGCCTTCACTGCCCGATCGGCTAACCATGTAGTAGACGTTTGGGTACTCGAGGTTCACCCATCCTTTTCACATGTCCTGCCTATCGTAGGCATCAAACTTCGGCGGTGATGATATTGGGCTCGTCATATATTTGGTAAAGGTCGTGGTTATACCCAGTTTGTCAACCCCCATATTCCAGCACTGCACAAAAAAATCGTCTCAGAATCGTTCGTTCGAATATAAGAAGGGATTCCTTGTCTTTTCTATTCAGCGCCCAACATTCAGATCCGTAACGGTAAATTTACCTTGAACCTTAAAAATCAGACCACAACACTAACATTGCTGTAAAAGCAAAAGATATGAGGGACGTTTTAGTGGATAAAAAGTTAAAAATGATTATATTTTATTCTAACAACAACACTTAATTTTATTGAAGTAAACGTCAACCAAGAATACCCGAAAAAGTTTATCAATTAAAATGTTTTCAGCGAACACCGAGTGAATAATAAAAACGTTACATTCCGAGGGTCGGGTTCCGCATACATACAATGAATCTGCTGTGCAAATTACATTTTTAACACCAAACCCCGACAATGCAAACTGTCCGAAAGAATGTTGTTTTGAAAATTTGAGTATCCGAAAGTTAAATGGAAAAGTTCGGTATTCAAATTGACAATCTCGACAAGAGCGGGCTTGTCCAACCCTCCGACGAAATGAGATTAAAAAATCGGTTCCCAACTGCAAAATAAATTAGGTAGTGACGATCGAGTGGAAGGAGAACAGTCTAGTCTGGGATCCAGACGTTTTATTTTTGCCAAACACTTAGTTAACAGTGTAAAATACTTTAAGTATTTTAAAAGAAAATGTTTGAACTTTAGTCTGATGTTTACACATACATTACCGCTTTAGTTTTAAGCTGAAACTATTATTTTTATCACTAAATCTAGAACACATTTAATCTACTTGATATGATCAAAAGCTTATCGGAAAATAATATTATTTGGTAAGTCTTCTATACACTCGTATTCACTTAGTATTTTAATAATATTTACTCATAAAACTGACATTTTTTTAACGTTTCACTAATGATTACATTATAATCTTTTGTGTCCTAATTGCAAAATTATAATTGAACATACACTTATATGAGGGGACGACGAGTCCGCGAGAGTAGCACGGCATTTATTTCGAACATCACGTGAGACCCACGTCCTATTTTCATTGAATAGTCGGTATCATTGCTCAGTATCAAATAAACTTCATGCTCTTGAACCACTAACAGACTCAACAAATATGCAGTCATCTACTTTTTAATTCACTTGCAAAATCACCATTGAACTTGAAGAAATCTATTTTGTGTTCGCGCAAAACTCCAACAATACTTCGAAACAAAATAGAAGGGAAGCAATTCCTATTTTTAGCTTTGAAGTTGTCGCAACTGTTATTCACTTTATTAAGAAAACTGTTTATTAAGTAAAATAATAATAATCGTTCCAATTCCTACAAAAGCATGAAAATACAACTTGGTTAATATTTAATGACATATTATATATTATAAACATATAATAGTTTTATAGCTGCCTATTTCAATGATCAGGATATATGTTTTTGTGTTTGGATCTCTTAATTTTTAAGATATATGTATTTCGTTTCGTTTGATTCGTTAAGTGAAGCTTTAGTCAAAATTTGATTTACCAATTAATATTGTATTTTTTATTTTTTTTATTTTGAACTTTTTTGAATTCTTAATAATGCTAATAATAGTGTGGGTGCATTATTTGCCCTACTTATCTGTAGCTTATGCTGATGTCTAAGGTTTAAATTCTGCTTCCAACTGTAGGTATGGTACTGGTATGGCATTGTGGTGTAGTCTAAATTAAACGAGGGTAACTAATAGCTTCTACTCCTATTTGAAGTAAGTAGCGGATTCAGCCACTGAATGTAAAAGGCTGAATCTTATAACTAATATTAAAAAAATATATAACAAGTATACTATATAAATATTATTCCATGTTATTATACTAACATTGTAAGCGCTTGCAGTCTGAACTACTCGGGGGTATATTATACCATAAAATAATGTATGTTTTATAAAAAAAAACGAACGTCACATGAACATAGAGCACGTAGCATGTCGCCGCAGTTGGACACACAACAAGACAAGAACACGTCTGACGTGTCAAAGTGCTAAATTGGTTTCAGTACGGACATAAATTCATTCCACATTCGTTATTTCGATTCGTACATTGTTGGCACGAACAAACCTTCATACATTTTCATTAAATATGGGCAAAAAATATAGATGATATTTTTAAAAGATATATGTATTTTATTACCGTATTCAAACGGGTTTAAGAACGTTCGTCGTCAACAAGTTTTCATACGACACATATGATATTTTATTGTTATGTCAGAGGTATTATGTATTTACCTGTAACTGGTATTACATAACAGTACATACGAATAAATTATAGTATAAACGGAGAAACTTTAAATATTTGTTATAAGATAACAAATTTTAATTAAAAATAATCTCATTTAATCTATTTGTGTTACATGTATAAAATTTTCTTAACTAATTATATTTTATTACTTTAAGTTAAGACGTATTGTTTGAAGCCTAGGTAGCTACTTTAGCGATTTTTTATTGTAAGACCGAAGTAGCAAAGGAACATACAAGCCACCACGTACAATCCATTTAACGACCCACTTGGTGCAGCGATTACCATACCGGTCTGACACGCAGTGGGTCCCGGGTTCGATTCCCGGCCAGACTTTTGAATGATGAGTTTAGATTTCTGTTCTGAGTCTGGGTGTTTGTGTATTCGTCTTTGTGTGTCCAGTGCACCCACGACACAAGAGAAAATCCTACTGTGGGGCTATGAGTGTAGAAAGCGTTTTTATACAATCGACATTATAGTAAGTTGTTCTGCCGCCCATGAACTATTTTATGCAACTTTGTATAGTACAGAAGTTTCGCCTGAAGTCGATCACAGTCGCGTTGCTAATCCTGACGACTAAAATGGTCGCCTAATATGAAAGTGGTCTGTAAACTACACCATTCCAATTAAACGAAACTGCTGCATACTAGAAACCTTGCATAAATATTAATAATATTTCTCATCCGTAAACTCAGCTAATATTACCTAGTTCTTAGCATGAAAGATCTTTCAAATAAATGCGAGGCTTGGCTGGCGAAGTTAATAAAACTTAAAGTACATTTGCAAGATAGTCGTCACTGTAGCAAAAGTTAAGCTGCTCATAATTATACAATTTCACTGTATTTCTTACATCAAAGGAAACTCTAAGACTCTTAAATTGGTCATTTCATGAATCGAGATAGGTATTTAAAATGAAACGAAATATTGGATTAAAAACCTGTATGATATATATAAATAGGCAGTGAGTCGCCGTGTAGTACGTTTTTTAAAGAGTTCAATCCACGTTCCACCATGAGACATATATTGCTGCTTCCATATTTCAGTGCAGATTTATTGAATGTATGTGTCATCGCGGTACGTGAAAATCAAAGTGGTACATTGAGAATGTGAGATTCCTATATCTATGTATGAGTCTAGTAAAAATAAATTTGTAACAAATTTGTTAAGTGTATTTAGATTAAACTGAATTAATCACTAATGATGAATGACATATACATTTATCATCCGAAAACTATTGATAACATGACATCAGCATAGCTTGATTTCCCATTTGTTATCGATGGTGTAACACTTCATTATTGAAACATAGAATCTTATAATTTTCAACGAGTGAAATGTAATTTATTTTTGGGAGGGCTTTACGATCCGTATGAAATATTGTGTTCACGGCGTAACGTTCAAAGGTTGACGTATTGGGTGTCCTAAAAATATACATAAAGTCATTTTAAACATCGATGATGACAACATATTAGTATTGTTACTTATTAAATAAAATCAACATAATTATAAGGTAATCGTTATTCAATAAATAAATAAATATGTAAATTTCGAGTCTGCATTTAACATTGACCTTTTATAGTGAATAAGCAGTTTAATAAAAAGTCAATTATAATAGCTGCACTATATTGTGATTTTTTTTGTTCTTGCAATCAATTCTTATATTATTTTCTTATAATATTATAGCGTACCTAAACAATTATGCAGGTTTAGCGGTTAGCGGTTGCCCGTTGTTCCACTTAACCAAGCACTTAACCCGGAATCACTGTAAACGTCATTATGAATATTGCTTACCGTGGTCATCGGGCTAGCAAACAATATTTATAGTAGGTAGCTTGGTAACTTATATTTCTATTAAAAGTGCTTTGGTTTTCTTTTTATCTTCCTCGAGTTATATAAAGTAAGTATTGGGAACAAATTGAACAATAACAAAGTATATTTTCTCCCGACGTTTTTCTACATAATTATAGCAAACACTTTTTATGTTTAACGTAAATAATGTATGTAGGTAGTTACTGTGTATATACAATGAAGGTGTGGGCTGTGGGTGTGCATATGCGTAGATATAAGGAAAGAGAAAGTCTTAATATGTGAACAATACTAAGCAAACATAAAATTATAACGATATTACTACCATTTTAATTGTGAAAGTAATTTCATGGTATTATTTATTTATGTCTCATACATTGCGACAGTCTTTGGGTTGCTTAGTATCTCGTAAAGATGCTCTTCCACTGAAAATTACTAAGTTAAAGTGTTCCGCGAATTGTGTAGAAGTTCAAGAAGCCTACTTGTGTAAAATAAAATGGAGCATCCGCCGTTAGAGATTTTGCATAAACAAGCAAAAACCTGAGAACAGGTCTCTTTAATGGGCACTAGCTATAATTGTATAGCTATAATAGCTTTCGTTTTTTTGTTTAGATTTTTTCATTTACATATATTATTATATGTAAATGAAATTAATTAACATAAAAAATTATGATAGAGCAACAATTGGACGAATGTACAGACGGATGACATAGTAATAGGGTTCCTTATTTGTACAGTAACTATATTAAAAGCGTAACAATAAATACCAAGGGAGGTTCATATCTCGTATACTTTAACATTATTGTAGTGTTATTCCTACTCTGTTTAATGTGAACTTACTCCTAGACAACTGAGCAAATCGAACTGACATACAACATACATCATTCGAACATCTGAATACCTCCAGAAATAAACATCCAAAGCCACGGCAGTTGGAACTGGCGAATAATTGGCAAGTGATGGTTCACGTTCATCACTAACCATGATTAATGTATTGGGCAATAATAGGTACCGCAAGAACTAATTAATGTTAAGGTTAACATTTACGTCGACGGCTTAGTATAAACAAAATAATATTTTTAACTGACATACGCCATAGACGAAAAATACGTAATTGGAAATATATTTATGCGGCCGGTTACCGTTACAGACACGACAGGATGAAGTTAGCAGTTAAGTGAAGTGATATTTGTAGTACTAATCAATTGCTTCTCGTGAGCTGGCACCCGGCGTCCAGATCGCAGCACGTTATTTTAGTCCCAAAAAGCCCGACATACCCATTTTGCCGCACCGGACGGGAATGAATCCGTGAAAATTTCTTTGTGATAAAAAATATACTGCTAATTAATAGTATTTGCATATAAAATCTGTCGTTGAAAGTGTTTGATTTATTTCTGTTAAATATTTTTATTGTTTTATGCTAAAACATGTGTGTCTTTAAAGTTAAACCTTAGTCAAAGTAAGTAGTAAAAGCAGTTAAAAATTAATAGATTATTCGTCAAGCCTTACGTATAAATAAGTCATTTTTAAACACCCTTCAAACTAGCTTACAAAAGCAAAAATATTGTAGTTAATATCAAATATATAAATCGAATATTATGAAAGAAAATTTTCTAAAATTGCACCAAAAATATCAAAAGGTCTTATAACAACGGCGCAATAAATTAAGATGGGTACCCTCGGATATTTACTTAAGCTAATATTCTGACGACTTAATCGGTTCCGCACACAAAAACTTTGTTCATCATTTCCTCTTTAGATTTGACTTCGGAAATCCCCTCTTAGACAACTCTCGGATCATAAAAAGGTATGTTTGCAATCTTCACGAAGCCCAATTTAAGTTTTGTCATTAACAAGGCGCCTTATAATAACAAAATATCGATTTAAGTGGAGTTGATAAAGAAAAATATTGGTACAAGTTTACTTCTTATGTACTAGTAGTGTCCGACCGAAGCTCCGGCTTCGACCACCTTCAGCCAAAAAGCCACCTTCGACAAACCATTAGGTTTCGGCCAAAATGGGCCGAAGTCGAAGGTTCTAGCAAGTGCCTAGAGTGAATGAACTGTAACGAATACACGATACTGCGATGGAGATGGTGTAGCGAAAGGGTAACCGAAGACTCAATTGTGGGCTTGCATCGGTAGTTTTGTATGAAATTCACATTATTTGATCATTATTATAATTTAAGAAAAGTAGCAAAAAATGTTAATCAGCTCTAGAAGTTATTTATATCCACTCAACATAGATCTTTATCTATTATCGTTTAAAAATAAATCAGTTTAGTCAATTTAGAAACATATCTCTTATGGCTTTAGATCCTTCGGCTTCAGTCGAAGGTTGTGGCTATAGCCGAACAATCGACTTCGCCTTTGGCTTCAGCCAAGAATCGACCTTCGGTCAGAAACTAGTGACTAGTGCTCTGTAGTTGCTTACAGATGTCCATGGAACTCTCCATTGAACACTACAACAGTGAACACTTTTTTTTTATTCTCGAGGGGAAAACCTTCAAAAGATAGTAGGCGCCGTGGAAGCGACGCTAGGTTATTTTTGATATTTACCGCACTAAAAGCCCGCACCGAAAGAAGACTCCGGGATCTCCAAAGGAACCCAATCGGAGTTTTTTGAGCGCGTTGCCCCATCGGGCTCCACCCAGGTGAGCGGCTGGGCCCACAGCACCGTCGGGTCTTTACGGCAGCATGCGACCACACATAACGCCGTCTTTCTCGGGGTCGCCTGTCTGGACGGTTCGAGCTCCCACTCTTGCCGCACGAAACTCCGAAAAGGACTCCTTCTCCGAGCGCGTTCGGCGTCTTACTTCGCAAACATTACGTCGTTGCAGAAGGTGATCATGCCGTCCCAGGTCTCCCTGCACTGAAGCATCGCCACAACAATGATCGCCGAAGAAAGGTCCGCTCCAACTTTTTGGACGAGGTTCCGCCGCTCAGACTCCCATGCTGAGCAGTACTGGAGCGTGTGCTGTGCGGAATCCTCGTCGTGCCCGCAATGGTGACAGAGGGCCGTCACTTCTCTTCCTATCCTGTTCAGATACTGACCGAAACAGCCATGTCGAATGAACCATTAAGTGGGCTGCATACTCGTATGCAGTTTTAATATTATAAAAAAAAAACCTTATTGTCCCATAGCAAATCACGGTTCTCCTTTTGAAATGAAAGATCTTTAGGTCATAGACTTCTACGCCAGACGAATACTGATAGGTACACATCACACGCCTTTGACAATCTTGTGAAGAACTTTGAGATATATAGGTTTACTTAGGGGCGATAACGACATTCTTATACGCATGCGGGATAGATGCGTGCTTGGGATTCGAATTTGGTACTCAACGGTGGAAGTCGATATTCGTATCTACGAATAGGGTTCAAATGTTGCATGCGTATAGATTCTTTTGATGGAAGAACTGACGCCTACGGACATTTGCATACAACTTCATATAGAACATGGGTTTTAGTGAAGTCATTCACAGCCTGTTACTACCGAAGCCTAAGATGGTCCTCATATGAAAGTGAGCCGCCAACAACACACCACCACCAAAACGCAATAACCGCTGCACACTAGAAATAGGTGAGGCGATACCTCCAGGTTAAATTATACTCGTTCTACCTTGCCTTCATATATAACAAGCTGGGCCACTCGGTTTCACTCGCGGTTATTAGACAACAATCTATTAAAAACTATTTAAGAACATCAGGCTGTGATCACTTAAAGTATATTTTGTAAAATTCCACGATAAAGGAACAATTAGTATAAACATTGGAAAGATGTTTACCAATAAAAATATACCGAGGAAATTTCAGTCATCCAGGTACCTATTAAATATTTAGGGGAGGCTCCCATACTATAAGCGTAATTTTTTGCTCGACTTCAGCGCTATCTTTCACTCCGATCTAACATTCTAGTGTTATATCGGTTCACTCCGATATAGATGGCGCTTATTTCTATATTCAACTTATCGAAAATTCCTTGTCGGTCTATCTTTCACCACAAGATGGCAGTTTTAACCAAATTATTCATTGGTAAATTGAAATCAAATTTGTATTACGTTTTCCTTTAAGAAAAGTAATCATTACAGCTTATACGTATAAAATGTCTGTTATTATTTATTTGTTATAAAAGATAACAAAAACTAAATCATTCCATTACTTATAGGTAATGGTACGTAACCCTTAGTACGCGCGTTCGACACGCACTTGGCCGATTTTTTGCTTTATGACACGTTCAAAAATAATAAAGACAAACAGACATGTTTTGTTTCAATCACACCTTATGACATGCTAATTGATATAAATGAGTTAGTTGTAGAGGAATCGGTTTTTTATTTGAGCCTGGTTTCTCGATATACGCACGCACTCCGCTTAGCTGTGCTGTGCTCGTGCGTATATCGTTATCGTGACGATTTCTACCAATTCGCACACCCCGTGAGCCACATTAAGGAACTTCGTTCTAAGAACATTTTAGGAATGAAACATTTTAGTTGTATAGTTTATCATATACCTAATCAATAAGGTGAATTCGCAAGATTTGAAGAGCAGCGGAAAATCCACTTCAAACGGACCCTGTGTACACTTTCCGCACTACACGTGTAACAAGGCAATTTGCGACGAGATTGCTTCGCGCGGCATTCCTTTGCGCTTCGCTCGGAACCGCGCGCCACAAACTTGGTTTAGAACACTCGCTCTCAAACAAGGTTAAGACGTCTGAAATTTTAAAGTGTTTTGTTCAAAACGCTGTGTACTAAGACATATTTTTCTCTCCAATTAGATAGGAAAGGATTGAAGTATTACCTGGGGTCGGTCAGATGTGTTGCTACTTGAGGACTAAGTTAGAACACCTCAAAAATAACTACAATTTCCACAGGATGTGCAGGCGTTCCAAGTCTGAGCTCAGTCAGGCACACATCAATTTCTGCTCTGCGCTCAGGTATATAAGCAGCAAAACAGCATTCAATCATCAGGGGGATGTTATAAGTTTGACTGCTATGTCTGCCTGTCTGTGGAAACATAGCTCTTAAATGGCTGAACCGATTTGGATGCGTTTTTTTTTTGTAGACTTCCGGTTTTCCGGGTGCTGGTAAATAATACACCCAAATAAAAAAAAATGTTTTTTCAAAATCGGTTCAGTCTATTATTAGATATAGATGGAGAAAGTTGTGATAAAAAATAAAATATTTTGAAATATTCACTAGTAAGGTATTAAATAAAAGGGCATAACAAATAACTTACACTTAGACATGTTCTATCATAATCGGCTTAGCCAT
>DWTU01000113.1:0-22862 GCA_018251515.1 Cecropterus confusis | reverse complement strand
AACCCTATCTAGCTACATGAATTTTGAAGGTGGTAAAACTCTTTGTGGTTCGGCTCCCGAAGTACCACCGTCACACCTATTTCTGCCTAATGACATCAGTGTTATGCGCAGTTGTGTTCGCTTTGAAGGGTGTGCTACTTCCATACTATAAAAATAACCCACGACTCGTAATGAAGGTCGTAACTTATAATGTTTTTCGCAGTTTCTCTCTATTGCAAAACACTACGTAATAAATATTTATTAAGTAGTGTTTTGTTTTAGACAAGCCGCAAATTATACATCATTAACTTAACTGTGCCATAAAACATTTTTATATATACACAACGTTTGCAGATAACATACACAACGTTTGAGTCACACATGTAAAATACATCGAACAATGAAACTATGGTCATTCACATTTCAAAGGTCCGCAATCTTGTCATCTTTGCGTTAGCTATTCAAAACGGGTGCACGCTGATTTTATACAAGTAGAAGTAATAGTAATAGTGAAAGATCCGGCTGTATAATTAGAATGAACATCTGTTTTTACAGCAAAATTTACTATCGACAGATATTTAAACATGAATACATTCGTTGAAACACATCGTCAAAATCACAAACCTCCTAAGCAAAAAAAATATACGTGGAGCATCTAGTACTGGACCACATTAACTACGAAGTGCAATCACGATTATATTAATCTTTGTTGTCTACAACACAAAATAACATGACTTAAACGCTTTCTACACTCATAGCCCCACAGTAGGATTTTCTCCTGTGTCGTGGTTGCCATGGACACACAAATACCCAGACCCAGAACAAAAATCTAAACTCATCATTGTGATGTCTGTCTCTCCGGGGATCAAACCCGGGACCCACTGCGTGTTTGACCGGTATCGTGTCCCCTCCACCACGTGGGTCGTCGGATTGTTATCATAACATTGTAACACTTATAATTATTTATTATTGGAATTCATGTATATAATGTGACTCCTTTCAGAACTCCAAGTATAATGCTTATAGTATAGTACGAGTTTAATGTATTAAGAAGAAATGTAAAGTAATGGGAAGTAGAACGTTCTAATACGAGTCTAGTAATGTTTGGAAGCACAACTCACATTGATAAAATTAAAATTTTTGAAATTATCATTTTATTCAAGTACTGTTTGATTTCTATGCAATATTTTCCGAGAAATTTATCAAAGAAGAAAATCTACAATTTATTTTATCAATTACTACTGAAATAAGTAGTGAGTATACATAATACCTGCGTGAATAGCGAAAGTAAAGCCAATCAACTGTCCCAAGGGTCAAACAAAAGGTTAAACAAACTCCACACAGTAACATGTTTTCAAGGAATTTCAAGCCAATTTTCACCACAATATTAACGATTCAAAACGAGCGCAGGTTGTCGCAACCCATAGATTCGAGCGTGTATTGTTAGCTACAGCCTCGGGGGCACAATTCGTAACACCTCCCACAAACAAGCGAAGAAACCGCTATACCAACACCAATCTGTACCTCGTTGTAAGCTTACACAACATATTGTTTAAGGTAAAATAGCTAATATTGTGTATCATAATTTAAAATATGACCCACTTTATTGATCGGAAAACGCGAATGGTCATGTCGTTTTAAGGCTGGCAGGTGTTTCTCCCACATCAGTAGAATTATGTCCAAATAATAATTAATTAAACGCACTTATTCAAAAACAACAACACCATACTGGTCTGATACGCAGTGGGTCCCGGGTTCGATCCTCGGCCAGACTGAATGATGAGTTTAGATTTCTTCTATTCTGGGTCTGGGTGTTTGTATATTCGTGTTTGTGTCCATGGCATCCACGACAAGAGAGACAGAAAGAGTTATGTTTATGTTCAAGTAAAAAAACTCTCTACTGCTCTAGTATTATTTTACTATTATTATTATATTATTATATTTTATATATAGCATTATTACATATTTATGTCTGACAATTATAAATACTAGTCCATAATTTTCATAGAAATCTTAGGAATTCAAGCGTTTTTTCCAATAAATTTAATCACATTTATATAAAAGCATATATAAAGAAAATAAAACGGTTATCATGAACCTCTGAACTAAAATACCACTAATTTATTTTTATTTCTTTAAACATATTATAAATAATTAGTTTTAAGAAAAAAATAATACTTTAGTGGCGCAGCGCATAACAACATATCAACAAAACACTGAATTTATGGCTGAGCATATTTAAATTCTTAATTAACATAAATCTAGATAACATATTTGTTTCGGTATAGCAACCATAACGCACCATATTTAGAAAAAGGTCAGTGTATAATTTATTGAAATTGTCTAAAAATGTTGGTAAATATTAAAAGTTATTAAGTTTATTTTTACTGCGATCTACGCTTGCGCCTTACGTACAACAAATACATGATCAATTTGAAAAATAAATCTTTTATTAATTTGAACATACACATTCAAACGTTAACGTCATTTTTGGCTTACTTTAGATTAACGGCAATGGTAGCAATTTTTTTCCTGTCAAAAGTGTGCTTCAGCATTTTTAGAGAATAGTTATGAATAAATAGCATCTATCACATAATCCTATTATCTTTTAAAAGCCATTAAAATGTCCATTGCCACCAACGACAACGAACATACAGTTCACCTAATGGTAAGTGGTCACTGTCGGCCATGGACGTCTATAAGCAACTTAATACAGAGCAAAGATTCTGCCTATCTAATCATAGACGCATTGCTACTCCCGAGGTGTAAGACGTTCGTCTCATATGAGAGTGAGCCGGCAACAACTCTCATCCAAAGAAACGCATGAAACGCTTCATGACAGAAATAGGTGCGGCGGTGGTACCTCCCTATCAAACTGAACCACCAAAAACATATCGACTTTTTAGACAAAAAAATCTTAGATTTACTGAAACACGCTTTTGTATCTCATTCATAAAGTAATGCGGATATCGTGTTATGAAATTCTGTATTCAATGAGACTTAGTGCGACGAAGAATTGCGCTAGCTCAACAAAAATGAATAGGCGATAAATTGTGAAGTCAAGCGCGAATATTTCAAAATGTTGCCAGGACGCAAATCGGAGACATAATTTTCACTGATAAATGTAAAGGTGGGCTCTTTGTCATATGGTATAACAAACCCGAATGGTCGAGCACCTTGCAATAGAAATAGATTTTAGTTTAGCACAACAAAAGCTTGTACCGTTGTTGTGTTCACTTGTACCTTTCTCGGACTTGAAGAGAACAACCTAGCTCGTTTTTGTAACTAAGGCTATGTCTTATTTTCAACGAGAAAGCGATTACTCTAATAATATGACCACATTACTTAATTATATTATCTAACTTGTTTTGCCCCAGTAATTAAAAAAAAGACCGTGTGCAATTTGCACACGACAGAAGTGAAACTAAATAATAAACATAAAATATTTCTAGTAATAAAATATGTACAGGCAGGGATAGCCTAATGGTTACAAGTCGGCCTCTCAATCGAGTCCGAGGTTCGAATCCCAGGCACCGCAGATTTTTCTAAAATTATATGCAAATTAGAAATTAATTATAACCTAAACCTCGCAGCAAATTTCGTAAACAACATTAAATACCAAACTTGCCTATTATTCGTCGGGTCGGGATATCAAACCCCAGCACAACGACAAAAATAAATATTTAAGTTTTTGTGCACTTTTTATATAATAACTATGGCGCGTAACAGAAAATGTGACTGGTAACAGAAAAATGTGAAGGCAAATTTCTCTCATACGTCGATAAAGAAGTTTCACTTGATAAAGGTTTAATTTCTACGTCTTCGCCTTAACGCGTATTTATTTTTTATGTTATATAGTCTGTAGATTTTTTTGACAAATTTAATATGATCAACCTTGTCAACGAGCAAAACACTTTAAATTCATATCAGTACACAAATCTTCTGAATATGATAGATCTTTCTATAGTTCAACTGTAGCGTCCATACTATTTGTAGCTTATAATGTTCTCAGGAACCGAATGCTTCTAAACCCCACCTCATATAAGACTCCTCTCAAAGTTAGTGCCAATACATATGTCAGATTACCCTTACAATCTTGTTACAATCTTATTACGTTCTTGTTACAATATGAAAAATACGTTCATGCACATTGTGAGTATACCACTCACCACTGATTGCCAAGTGCTAATAATTCCTTATCATCTAATTTTATTATCTTCACTATTCCCGCGCTCAACGTACTTCCCGTTACTCGTCGATCGTAAAACATCCTCAAATAGAAGGTGGAATTTTAAATCATCGTCAAGTGTCACAATAAGTTAATTATTGTATTCCGTAAAGACGCGTGGGTCGTGGACTAATTCCTTGGGCTTAGAAATCGTCGCCACTCTCTCCTTACTCAACAGGGCGCTCTATATACATAGATATTGCCGATTATACCATTATGTGCTCATGACAACATATTTCTACAAGTTGTTTTACATTCCGGACTCACCTGAAAGTTGTTTGCCGTCCTCATAATCTCGACTCCATCTTCCTATCTGCGGACAATGGACACAATGGCTTAGTTTTAACAATACATTGGTCAATACATCAATGTGTAAAGTATTCTATGTGAAAAAAGAACGAAATAGAAATAAATAAAATGTCGGGTATATGCAAATTAAATTGTACAAAATATTTAAAACTTAGTAGGTATTTGTATATTGATGGTAGGTGCAATTCCAAACGACTACAAACTATAGAATAAGGAAATATTACCCTAAAAATGACGAGTAATTGGGTATCTTACTTAGTGAGGTTGTAGAAATTATCAATTTCCATTTGTGGAATTCCAAAGCAAACCATTAATGAAGTGAGAAATAACGCTTGTCTTATGAAATTACAATTCACAGAACAACTGCAATTACGAAAATAAGACCCACGCTGTACTTTACAATTCATAGTCATTTTACGTACAATGGAATTAAGAGATAAATCTGTTGAGAAAATTAAATTTCTGAAGTAACCGCAATAGCCACTGATGCATCACTGGATGCCTCTCTTTATATTAAATCCGGATCAGAATCACATAGAATGTCGCGGCCCGACATACTTGTGTCAACTCATCCTGTTCTATAAGGCAACTTGTTCATACACGGGACAAGTGTTTTCCTTTTTTTATAAACGTCGACCGTCAAGTAACCTAAATGTGCCTGTCCGCTTTAAGGCGGAGCAAGAGTGACTCATCGAGTACTTCATTTAGACCTTTATCTGCATCGTATCTATCAGATGCCTCCACGTAAGTAATTGCGTCTATTCAAAGCAGTGATCCGACGTAAAATACAGCGGAATCCTTCATATTTACTATGGCAATATCGCCAAAGTGTTCTATAAACTGTTCCGTAATCGCTTTCTTACCATATGTGAAATATTGAATAGATTAATGGGAACAAAGATGCGCCTTCCACGTGGGATTGTAGGACGATTGAAATACATAAATCAGAAGGCATTTGATCCTGACTCGAGTGCATTCAGCAGATTACGTTCGTAAGACGAATGACTTTTTGCGTCATGACGTTTCCTTTCGCGGTTTGTAATAATACTGAGTAATAGCTCAGATGCAATCTGTGGCGACGCAAAACACTTTTGCCGGTCTATATGCGTCTTTTTCTCGATGCTCGATGCTTGATGGCACTTGACTTGCAAAAGGACTACGTAGTGCGTTTTGAAGTAATGTTTTTGATTCTGCCGGTCACGTCTACGCCGACGCACGACATCGCGTAATTGGAAAGCTTCGTGTGCTTGTAGCTTGAATGGACAACGTAACGGAGATAGCTATATAATATTCCAGTGCCATTAACTTTGCGTAATAATGCCGTTAACTTCCTTGAATTTAAAATTGACGTTGCATTGTATGTTTCAATTAAAGCTTCGTAGTGGGTGGGTAATACCATTGAATTAAACTAAAAAGGTAACAGTCAATGAGCAAAACTTAATAACACTTCATAGGATTACATCTTATCATACTAGTTTGATGTTATCTATCGTGATAATTAAATTTTTTATAAGTAACAGATACAGAGTAACTAGGTACCAATACTCCAAAACATATGACGTTGAATTCAAACTTATGAAGCTTTTATGTGAAATGTCAAAAATAAGTACGAACATGACTCATGTTCCAAATTTCCAGGATGTGAACTTGCCAAACTTTTTGCTAATTAGCCTTCAAGTTTAGTTCAGAAAACCAAAACCAGCAAATTTACCTCGAGACGAGAATCTCGATCGTGTATTCGTGATCTCAGCATTCTCGGCTACGTGACTAACGCAAGCTAGTGTAAACAATCGTATGCGGAACAGCTAAACGAATGTTTAGTGGTTTTAAAGTAATTTCGCTAAATTAAAGTCATGAGTACCGTGGCACAGTTTGTTTCCTGGGAGCCATCACTACGATATTATGTTGCGGTGATCCTCGGAAAGGCAATAGCTATACTTCGAATATTATAAAGATTTTAGAAATACGCTTAGTTTATAAGCATAAACTAAGATTGTTCAGGATATTATTAAAATGTTATTGTAAGCGTTACTCGTTACTAAGGGACAATAAAATAAAAAAATCAAAATAAATTTTATCATCTCTTAATTTTCTATTGAAACTTTATATGAATATGTAGTTTACATGACAAATACTTCAGTATCTTGTAGCTAATCTGATAATGGAGCAGGGGAATGGTGGAACTCTTCAGTGGCTACAGTAAACCATTACTTTCAAGTTTGATTTCAGTAGATTGGACTTGGTCTAAGATAATATCGTTAGTATCTTTTGAATAGCTCAAAACAGATACTTTCTAAATTCCATACTTAACATCACGCAATATTATATGATGTAATGGAAACGTAATTTGCAATATTTGTACATGTCACCGAAAACAGTGAAAGGTGAGAGGGTCAACGGGTCATCGTCTCTTTACCTATCCGTGAACCAATATGAACTTAACAAAAATGACAATGCCTAAATACTGCTTATTTGCTTAATAGCTCAATAAAACAAGAAATTGTTGTAATGTATCTGACGAATATTTTGTAGTCTGCTTGAACTAGCTCCCTCCAGATGCTTAAATCTCCCACGATCGTGATTTCGTTATTAATATCATAATGATGCTAAGCCACAAGCTGGCCACCTAACTGTTATTGCACACCTACGATTTAATCTGCATCGAACAAATTGCAATCAACTTGTCCGATATTTGTAGGTTCGATCTCATAATTTAATACAATTTCAAGGATATCGCTATTAATTTGACTTTTACTTTTGAAAAGGCATTAAAATCCATCCTATTATAAGACGAAATGAAGGTAATATTTTTCCTATTTAACATATATATTATTTTGCAAACAGATCAATCAATATCACATACGAGTATGTAAATAAATATTGTACACTAAAGTCCATTACAAGTTCAATTATAGAAATTCAAAAGGTGGAAAGATCATCGAAGGCAACCTGTTACAAATGATAATTACAGTTTCACAATCGCGCATTGAAAACATGAATTTGCTGTTCGTGAATGACAGACGACTCCATGCTGACACGAACTATTTGCAAAAATATATCTGCCGTGTGCTTAACGATTGCACTTAAATTCAATCTCTATTATTTATTCGTTAGAGACTACGAATGATTATTTTGTAACCACGTGTAATGTGGTATTGAGTTTCATCGGGTCAGCGAAGTAAGGCATTATGTAAAAGTAAACGGTAATGACATACCATTACCGGAAAAGATGATATGTTAATGTTGTTCGAAGATTAATTGTAATGATGCTTGCGTTGCTTGCTTGATGAATATACATCGTAATCACTAATTTATTTATAGGTATAATTCATTTGTAAATAGTCACTGTCATAAAAAAACTAAATATAGAAAATAAGTCTCAAGCAAGACTGTTTACAGTCGTTAGGTATAAATTTTCCCATATGTAGCTTAGAATAGGTTAATTTTATAACAGTTATGAAATGATAAATTCGTACCGTGCTATGATATGATATAAATACAATATTTTTTAGGTGTAAATATCTTTACGAAACACATCTTACAAGTGTGTCTTTCACATTCATTGCCTCTTTTATTTATTATGAACCTTTGAAATTAGTAAAAAAAAAAACATCAAAATAAATGCTGTAGAATCTGTAGAATGGGTCAATAACGCATCTTAAAATCGAATAATCGTAAAAATTAATAGACTAGTAGCACTTGGTTGCGGTTTAAATTGTTATGTTAATAGAAGTTTCGCACGCAGAAGGGCCTGCATCCGTAAGCGAACGAATCCGTCGTTTTCAGAGCATTTCTTTCTCACAGGGCTCCATTATCACTGACCCGATCATTAAATAAAAAACTGGCTTCTATTCTTTTGTAATAGAACCCTATTTGTTCTATCGCTACTTCAAACAAGATTTAACGTCACGTGTAACCGATCTCAATGACTCCAACATAAAACGTTGTTTTAATTGGATTACCGCCGGAGTTTAAGACCTTTAGAAACAAACGCTATGTCGTGGTCAGGTTTCCTAACTACGCAAGCAAATCTAGCCGTTTAATTATACATTGAGACAGCAGTGAAAATCGTACCACGAACTGAGATAAATATCACAAGCTCTCAACACAATAACCATTTCTCTGACCGAAAATATCATACAGACGGCTCGATACCTCGCTAAATATTGGGAGTTAAGGAAATGAAATATGGCCTATATTTGTCCCAATGATAACGGCGTACTGATAAGTAATTGGAGAACAATTGTGAACTGTTACAGGAAGCTAATTACCAGCATAATAGTATCTATAATCAGAGATCCAAACGAGATTTGTTTAGTAATATTGCTGCTAATAAATCGAGAAGGAAGTAAACTGGCCCAAAAATGGTGCCCTGGAAACACTGATAACAATGGCACAAGAAAACAAAATATGCTAAAACAAACATACACTGTCTTCTGCTAAGCCCTATTAGGGTCGTCTATCTGACTCTATGTCTAATGGTGTAATAAAATAATTTAAATAATACTAAAATAATAATAGTGGCCCGCCTAAGACACGATTGCACACAAATTGCTTCAATCATCAACTCGATCGCCATAACAGTCTGTAATTAAATCCGAAAATGACAGCCAGCCAATTGGAGACGGAAATAACTGGCCGTATAGATCAGAGATATGGAAATTTTGTAGCACATCAAACTTCGATGACATGGAAATAACAGTTGGACAGCGGACGGAGAAATAATCAACTACAAACAAAATTTATCAACGTCTGATGGCGAGTGTTTTGCTTGCAATTCTGTTTAGAATTCGATACTTCTATAAATATTGATGAATTTATAACTGCACAACTTGTTAACAATTTATGAACGATTACATTATAAACTAAAAATAAAATTATGAACGAATTCAGACATCCTATGAACAAAATATATACTTACATATTGTAATTGATGATATATCAATTTAATTAAAATATTGAAATCAAGTAATCAGTATATCGGCGATGATAATGAAAATGAATGCATTTAATCTAGAAGCGCCTCGATCTACGCGATTCATTCTAAGGCTATGATTTAATCTACAAAAAATGTGTAGTCAATCATTTTTATCTTCATCTTCTTATTATATTAATGGATCCCAGTTAAACAGTTTCGAAGTCATTAATTTGAGATTATTATTATCGCACACCGTATCCGCAAAAGAATTGTATCTCACGTTTATTGATGAAATCGCGGATAGATTAACAGCTATTATACGTATCAACGCAGATTCAACCCAAACGACAGACTCGCTGACTTCGGAACTCGTCATTAACTTTTATGTCAATAAGAAATCAAGTGTGTCGGTCCGTTACAACCACAAAAAGTTGTTGTGGGTCATTGGCACAGAAGACGCGTCTCGCTGACTCGCCACCATTGAGTGGTTACTACCGTGTTGTATGTACTAAAATACCTACAACGTACTATTGTATTTTATTCACGTTGTAAGAATTATTGCTAAGTAATGATCGCTTTAACGCTTGTTACACGTAACTGAATGCACGTGTAAGCTTTCTAGTCTATCATACTACAAATAATAGAAATGCCTGTAGTATTGTCGAAGTATATATTTCTTATAGATTGTGGCGTAAATGTTTGTTATAAGCAAAAAGCGTTGTATACATAATACATTAAAATTTATTTCTTAAATGTAGGAAAAAATAAGTCCAGTCAAATATTTCCATAATCACAATTAATGGACAATACAGTTTTGTTCATCGTAGGTATATATATAGTCATATATGTAATCATAAATAAAATTCCCTAACACAAACCTGATTACACCGTTACGTAGTGAGCTTCGCTTCGGATCAAACCGGGAATATTTCTTTTATACCGGTAAATACTTGAAGTGCTGTCCTACAATCAAAATAGCTTATATAGCATAGTAAAAGCGCGAGACCGACTGAATAGACCGGCTTTCTTAATTGATTCCAAATTACGATACACAGTATGTATAAACCTTTCATTTCTTTTGCTTATTTGTTCCCATTAACCAATTTCCGAAACATTTTGTCAATAGAAACGGGAATTGCTTGGGTTAGTTGTATAACCAAAGGTGATACCGTTCTCACAAACACTTCGAAATAGTTCTATTAAAGCTATCATGTAGCTTTTATATTACGGAGTCACGCGAACTATTCGAAACTCTAAAACTTTGTTACACTGACGATATTGTGACACTGCTAACCGTAAACTTTGAGTTTACTTTTCCAATTAATGGAACTAGCATTAGCTACACGATTCATTATCACATTTGTCACAAAACATTTAAAAACAACTTCTTTATTACGCAACTTAGACACGCGGGAATATTTATCGGGAGAGGTGGATCATTATCGAACCTGTCCATCGTTATAAAATTAAAGACGAAAAAGATGTCAATTTAATTAGGAATGAAGGTGAGTACAGGTTTGTTACACGGTGTAACTTACACCTAGGGACTACGGAATGCCTCATTACTTTTTGTTATGAAAATGTCAAACTATTATGCGATGGTTCGTTAGCATCTCTTCCCATGAAAATTTGTTTTCTCGCATTAGGCCTCTACTCTAGTAGAGGCCTATAAGCTCTAGAGGGTCCTTAAAACTTATATGAGGTGTTATAAAAAATGAAACATTTGGGCTCTAATTAAACTTCTTTTATTTTGTTTATAAGTCAACTCCCTAAATTAAATTTAAAAATATTAATCATATTAATCATAAGCTAAGAACACCTATATAGTAAAAACAACCTATTTCTGTCAAGAACGTGAGTTTAAACTAACAAACCTGGCTCGATTGTGATATATTTTTAGGTCATAAAACAATTGTAATGGAACCTGACTAGAATACTAAGTTACACTCGTTATTTGCATAGCATATTAGGCACATTTAAATTGCGAGGTTAACGAACTCGGCACAATGTATAAATTTACATACGAGAAGCTTTTGTTGTAAGAGACAGGTGAGAGGTGACAAAACAGAGATTATACGACTAAGTTAGATAACTATTTGTCTATTGTAAATGTTGGTTAATCCTATTGGTTCTTCGACAAGTGATCTAAGAGAAAACGTCCCAACTGAAAGTACTACAAATAAATAATAGTTTAAAAAACTAAAATGCACGCTTTTTATAGAAAACCGAACAAAAAAATAGAAAATAAGTTTAAAAAAAATTAAGAATAGTGTTAAAAATTTCAATAAATATAAATGAATAATAGTGTAAATAAAAAAATGCCATTTATTTCAAAAAAAAAGCGTGGGGTGCTTATGATAATCACTCTACTCATATCATTCAATAAAATATTTATAACTATTAACACCATGCACCCACGCTTTTTTTCTACTACTAGACTATTATTTTCTTTGTTGAATTAATAAAAAGCGTGTAAAAATTCTTTTTGGTGTTCGAAAATTTGTTAATATTAATAAATCGACTAAAGCTAATGGTTGAAAATTAAAATTCCTGCCTTATCGACTATAGATGAAAATTATATAAATTAACAAAAATCTTATTTTTCAAATTGAAAAAAGGATTTTTTTTTATCAAATCAGTGTATTGTCATGGGTCCTCGATGAATCTACAAAGTTTGAACGAAACATGACCGTTTAAAGTGGGTCAAAATCACGCCCAAAGAAGTTGGTTACAAACATACAAACAGACATACAAGTGAAGCTAATAAAAAGCGTGTAAAAAGAAAAGGCGTTACTAAATTACAACAGCTCACAACAGTATACAAACGTCACGTACGAATATTTGGAAAAATAACATGCCGCGACAAACGGACGCGCATTGTGGGGAGTCCCAAATACTTTTATTAGGAGTTACTTCCATGATCGCATTCGTCTAATATTTGATCGTTCCAAATGTTGCATAACAACAGTTGTGTTAGTAAGCATCCAAATGCTTTGACACGATTTCTTCGAAAATTTTAAAGACACACTATGAGCTACTACACCGTTTCACAACATAGGCGTAGCTATAGCTTTGTTAAAGGGAGAGTCCAGCAGCGGTGGTCGGTAAAAAGGTCACCCTAATCTATGAAAATTTCCTCACTTTAAACTTAGATTAAAATAAATAGACTTTGAAACGTGTGGCCAAGGAAATAATACAAAAGACCGTCCTGTTTAAAGAATTTTTCTTTTGTCACTTTTACTAGGGGAAGTCCAAAACCCGTGGACCCTCATCCTTCCTCTAATATAGGTGAATGGACCATATATAACTTACTCTATCCATACTTTATTAACTGTCAATTCCAAGGAATAACCAGTAATAACGAAATTTATATAGTGAAAATAGACAATTAGAGTTCCATAATAGTAACATTAAATTTAGACTCCAAATATTTAGCTTAACACTGCTAAGAATGCATTTAAGTCTACAGTATCAAGTTACAATTACATAGACCTCTAACTTCTTTAACTTCGTTATTGCAAAGTATCTATTGTTTATTACTACGAATGAATGTCAGAGTCTGGGAAAGCATTCTAGAGATGCCGATACAATGCCCATTGAATACTGAACACCAATTCGGGATCAATAGACTGTGATGCCAGCAAACGATATCAATTGGTCATTCTCATTACAGTCAATAAACAGCTTGATAGTATTTTATTAGTATTCAATGTTAAGGCTGTTGGGTGTAAAACATGGGAATAGGAAGTAAAATTTAGTTGATGAATGGAAGTTTTTCTTGCGTTATAAATGTCTACTGTCTATCATCGCGTGGATCTCATATGAGAGGAATAAGGGAAGATGAATAAGTCGGGAATGGACAGCAACGTTCAAACAAACTTATTCATTTACTACAACAAACACGGTGACTACGACCTTTTAAGTCAAGTTTTTTACGTACACTTTATAACGCTACATTATTCCCGCGGCTACGCCCGTTTCGGTCACGTTTACCATGGTCATTAGTATACTATGTTATACCAGTCTGTAAACTTTCTACGGTATTCCCTGCCTGTCGTAAGAAGCGTAAGAGGCGACTGTAAGGGGCTTCCGGGGTTGCGGGCGGCAAGAGAGGGAGCTCGAACCGTCCAGCCAGACGATCCCGGGAAGGACGGCAGTATGGGGTTGCATACCATTGTAAAGACCAGACGATGCGGTGGGCCCAGTAGCTCATTTGGGTCGAGCCCGATGGGGACACGCGCTCAGAAGACTCCGGTTGCATTCCTTTGGAGGTCTCGGAGTCCTCTTTCCAGCGCCGGAGACGACCACCGAGTGGGTTTTAGTGGCTAAAACTCCCACATAACCCGGAGTCTCTCCCAATACTTCGGTGTACCTTTAGAAGGTTTCCTCCCGTAACCAAAAAAAAAAGATTGTAAATTTTTCTGTGCGCCAAATTTCAGTAAACTCGGAGCAGTAGTTCTTGCGCGAAAGAGTAATAACGCATACATCCTCACAAACTTTCGAATAAATATATTTAGTAAGATTGGATTTCTTTTTGCTGATAAAAAGTTAGATGGATGTAACTATTACGTACGTTCATGACGAAATTATTATTATATAAACTACGGTATTTTAACACAGAATCACTTAACGTTATGTACTTGCATAACTTAGCTCGTAAGCTCAACTCGCCACTCCTAACATTCTTCACCATAACACATTGACCAAATTTCAACAAGCTTTATTATCGTGAAATGAAATACACGAGGCTTAGCAGCATATTTTAGTGAGTGGCATGCATCACGAAATTTACAAATGATCGGCAAACAAGCAATAAAGCTGTACGAAGTTGACGTTCGTGAGTAATGCGTTTACTTGCGGGGAGGCAACATATTTACTAGCATTAAAACGCATTGAGTCTGTTAAGATGGAAGCATGGTAGACACTGTTAAGTTAGGTAGGTAAATAATTACGATTAAGATGCGTTGCTACCTCTGAGGACTAAGTTGGAACGCTTCAAATAAGTACGTCCCCCCTACAAACCGAAACAAAGCAGCACTTAACACGGTTGGTATTCTGGCAGTGGCAACTAAACTCCGGTGGAATGCATGCTCGTATGCTATTTCTATTATAAATGAAAAATATTACATATTGAGGACTCCACTACAAAATGACCTATTTATTCACTAAGTAGAAGAACCGTTTAGAAATCTTTGTCTTAAAATTGAACTAATTTCAACAGAGGTATTTAAATACACTAGTAAATAGTACACGATTTAGAATTATACATATTGAAGAATCGATAAAATGTAGGAACTCCCTTTCAAAACCGTCACAGTGTTTAGAGTAACTCACGACTCTGAAATGAAACGGGGTCGTTTCGACCGGTCTTACCTTCAAGGGTAGCGTTCAAATAAGATTTAGGTATGAAAACAAATGGATTAGCAGTCATATATTTTGCTGTTCAGACCTATTCCTATGTTAGGATGTTATATACTCCGGATATATTCCAACGATTCGTGTAGCGCATCCATCGCTATATCGGCCTGTAACAATAAACTGGGTTCGATTTTCGACCTAGCCTTCAAAAGATAAATTCAGATTTTCACTCGGACTTCTGTGTTTGTCAGGCAATAAGGATTTATAAAACAGATTCCGGCTCTAATCATTTTTGTATTTAGTCGTTTATATGTATTCTGTATATTAGTAAACTACGGTACCCACCACTATGTATATTGTAATATGAAAAAGTCTCATACAACCTGCTTTTAGGAAGATACCTATTTGGTAGATTTCAAATAATATATCTCAATAATATATACTTTATTTATAAATATTTATGTTGTTGTAAAACAAAGGAAGTGAGAGAATCTTGCAATTGGAAGCTTTGTGAAAATTGTCGTTGGACCGTCTTGAATCCAACTTTGTTGCAGCATCCATTTGCAGGTATCTCGCATTCGAATCTTGCGTGATACTGTTACAGTAGATTTATGTTTAGAAAAATAAGATATAATGATCTATTTCAAACTGCGTTTTTATAGTTGAGGGATTAAGTACTTTACTTAAGTATTCGCTAATAAATAACTGAAGATGACACGCATAACGCAGAGGTACTAAGCTACACAGAGCATGCCAGGTTCTATCCACGACCAAAGAGTCAGCTAAATGATGGATTAAGATTTTGTTCTGTATCTCGTGGAATGATAATTCTATTTGTACCGAATAGAACCCTTATACTTCTAACTGACTAACAGAAAAACCAGCAAACTTATCAATCTTGAAGCTTTGAATTTTGCTTAGAACTACCTTGTTTATAGATCATCCAATCTTCAGAGAAAATAATTTCTGCATAATTTCTAGAGTTTCAGAATAGTTTGGATGCCGGCTGAATCATTTACAAGGAGACCATCTTAGTCGTCAGAATGTCAATGCATCCGAAAAATAACAACATCCATCCATACAAACTTTCACTTTCATTGATAATATTAGTAAGAAATAAGATGGCTTCTATAGTTATCTTCTGCTACAAACTGTCTCAATATAATAACAACTTCAACTAAGCTTCGCTAGCTGAAACCCAGTGGCTATTCTAAACAATTGCAACGTCAGTGGGCGGGAGGCGTAGACTGAGAAATTGTAGGTAGCAACTCCAGACTGGGGTATTAAAGAAAACAAATCTAAATCGCGGCCGGTTGTCACGTAACCCGTAAATAAGAGATAAGTATCTCCTATTAGTTGTTTCATTTGCATATCGAGGCATGCATTGGTTTATTAATTGTGCTCAGTGGTTGTAGATCTCGTAAATGAGACGTGGTTACCAGCTTAGCCGTCATATTAAATCTTACACGGGCAGATGGTAATTATAAACTGCTAAGTTTATTTACTCTTACAATTTCTTAGTTATTTATAGTTAATGATATTGATATCTGCTTTGGGAATCAATTTGTTGGGTTGTGTTTATAACCGGTACTGAAGTTAGTTATATAGGAATAACATCATTATTTATTGTAATGCTTTTTTGAATTTCCAATTTCATGATGAGATTTATAGTAATAGTATTTTAATAATCAGCTATCAATATTCAAAATTATACTTAAAGTGAGTCACTATTGAAACGTGTAATTATAAATCTAATGATGATTCAGGGAAATGGCGATGTCATGTTGACATAATCTATTTAAAATCGTGAATACTAATAGGTACACGTGAACATCCTCAACTCTCTCAACTCATCACATAAATTTCAATTTTTTTTTTCTGCTAGCAACCGTGTACTTTATAGATGTAATCAAATAAAAGTGGTAAAAACGACCCACGTGGTGGAGCGGTCACCATACCGGTCTGACACGCAGTGGGTCCCGGGTTCGATCTCCGGCCAGATGGACATCTGAACTATGAGTTTAGATTTCTGTTCTGGGTGTTGGTGTTTGTGGAATCGTCTATGTTTGTCCATGGGACCCACGACACAGGAGAAAATCCTACTGTGGGGCTATGAGTGTAGAAAGCATTTATATTTACTTCATCTCTATTCAGTTAATTTGTAATAATACAACATATTTATTTTAACTACTTAATCCAAATATTCTATTCCCATTATTCCCATAGTTAATTACGAGCTTGAACTTACATCACGCCAATTTATCAGCGTTCAGCATGTAGAACCCAAGCCTCATTACAACCGTCATAACATCGAAGTCGTGTTACAATATTGGTCGGAGTGGGCGTGACTGGAGCGCGTGAGGCCACCCAGCGCAGTCCTTCGGTAACTGTACAGCTGTGTCGTACACCGCTGTTTAAAGGTATATCTATATTAGTTGTGTTCATTTCAAGGTATATTTATATTGTGCTCTTATTTAAAATACTCGTAATTTTGTCGTCGCAATTTTTCTATGACATATGTAGCAAACGAGCATGCGCTCCACCTGATGTTAAGTGCTCACTGGCGCCCATGGACACCTGTAATTGATCCCTGATAAGTTTAGTCTTACTTACAGTAGCGTTGCGTTGGACTATGTTTACAGTCTCACACACGTAGGTCCACGGACAAGCAATCACACAGAAATAGGTGAGGCGGTGGCACTGCCGTACGCAAACCATAAGGTCTAACACATTAAAAAAAGCACCCATATTAGAACCTTCACCATTTTCACCATTTCATTTTAATATTACAATTAAATGATTACTTACTGCAAACGTAAAAAAGTTCACTCCAAGAATTTTAACTAAATAGTTTTTTTTTCAGATATCGACCAAGGACATTTCTATCGGTACGATCAAATATTGTTTTTAAATAACGTGTAATAAATTGCGAACTTGACTTCTCACATCATATCAGAAATAACTGTAATTTTCCCTTACAAACATAAGTGACATTGGTTATTTATAGGCTCAAACAAATCCGTATAAATTACTTCGATACAAGAACAAGTTTGCCTACAAGAAAAATGATAGCGAACAGCAGAATCCATGAAGCAATTTAATAAGTAGAATTCCCAGCGTAAGCTATGTAAGAGAAAAAACAACCACACCCTCAGGCAACGAGAACGAGCCTACGTAATAAATGGAAATAAATTGTAATAAAAACAAAACGCTTGCTTCCTAGTAGCAAGCAGTTAGATTAAACAAAAAATATTTAACGTGACTGAACGTATCGATGACGAGCAGGTGGTTAAGATATGAAACGGTAGAAAAAAAACAGATTGAATCGTATATAAGTCTCAAAAAGTAGCAAGATTAAACGGTATAAATAAAATTGAAAGAATATAACGGGAATAGGAGGAATGTACATAGAAATCAAACTAGAAAAATAAAAAAAAAATGATCTAGCATAATTAACGTACTCTATTTTAAAGAATTTAGTAACAACTTATAGGACACTGGATTACACGTATATATTGTCCTTAACTACGCAACCAAAACGTTAAACAACCTGAATGTTTGTATATCGATTTCTAAAGGAAGCCATTAGTACATGTCTGCTACCGGGACCTCCACGAATAAAGGTGCAAAGTGAATCCATTAACATCTCCCTTGTTTAAAAAAACAGATTTTATTACTAAACTTTTACTATAAGTTATGAAATGACACAAATAACAGAATTTCGCAGGAATTTAAGCTAAAACAATAGCTTGGTCAAGCTCTATAAAGCGCGGTAACCGTGACATAAAAGCATAATTTCGGAACGTTAGCTTTTTTCATTCCACTAAAGTGATACAAATGTAAACCATCACGAAACTAAATCAGTTTCTCTAGACGTTAACTTAATGTCATGCTTACTATATGCACATAATACTATTGAATGCCTTCGTCGAAGCACAAATCAACTCTGAATACATGCACGACCGACGAAATTTACTCACAATCGTGCATCAGCTAGCGGATCTCCCATAGAACCGTTCGGTGACACACACGAACGCAATGACATCGACACCGCTAATCGAATCATAGGCGATGAATAGAAACACATCAATTAAATTGCTTAGCGGGAAGCATTCAGATATGATATGGTGAAATACGCAATTACAATAGTACGATGAATGGAAGAAATTATATGAAAACAAGATTAATAAGGTATAACTACACATTTGTATTTAAATGTTTTACATATAGACGCGATAAGTTAAAATATAACTGTACATATAAGTACTTGTCTATAATAATTTGCAGGTGAGATCATAAAAAGCGGAACAACAAACACCGTTTAGAATAAAAACGGATAAGCCCATTATAAATGCGGACGATATAATGAGGCACGTAGATATACGTAATTCGGAACACAATAAAAACATAACAGTACAATTTGTAGCACAATAACGAATCAAAGTTACGAATTCGCGCGCGCAATAAAAAGTTACATCATGAATCGATAAGCGTCATTGTAAGGCCCAGATCGATTTAGCAAGTCAATGAGTTGATCTCGATACTACCAAATCGGATTCAAGACGGACCATTAAGATGTCTGTCTGCACTATCGTCAGTAGCCCTTGTAATCTCATATATACAATAGCACGCTTTGTGCAATATAATGAACTCTGCCATCCAAATTCAAAGCGCCTCATTAAAGCCATGTAATTCGCCATCATCAGCCACCTTCATTAGTCAACTTCATGATGCAAATTCTTATTTTAAAGGAGTAGATGAATAGACTCAAAGGCAATTTGTAAATTTTACATACTATTATTTATGATTGCCAATTTAATGTGAACTTGATTACAATAAGGATCAAAACAAATATAGCATACCATATATTTAATATTCACATACAATATTATTCGTAGTTAATAATGTCTTTAGAGATTCAGATAAGATTTTATATGCGTATATTAATTACTTTGTCCTTATATATAACAATGTTTTTGTTGATAATACAAAGAAAGTAAAGCATAGTTCACACTTCACAGGTAGTAGTGTTATTTCTAGTAAACTAAGGGACATCTTATTCAATGCGAGAACACTTAACCCCGGTGTCGAGTATTCGATTTAAACACGATGCTCGAATCGATTTCCGTTAAGTTTCGCGTCCACCCACGGCATGCACCGTTCATGGCGAACAGCGACTAGATTATTTCCATGTGTCGGGACGAAGATATAAAATAAATCATGATTGGATAAAACACGCCTACGATTCTAACTGCCTTTTGAAGATGATTTGGATGCACCACCCATACATCGAAGAAAAAAGGAGTATAAATGCCGTCCACTTCAATATGTCAAACGGTATTCATTGTAAATGCGCTCATTACAATCAAAACTTGTATAGAAAATACTGAAGAAGACGACAGTTTAAATAGAATGGATAAATCTCAAATAAACCCTCACATTAAAGTCGATAGTTCACAGGTTAAGCAAGTCGATGAAGATGCTTTAAGGAGTCCTAAATGTTTCCACAAACATTTAGGACGGCATACCAGCGCTTCCAGTAAGTGAAGATCCACGATTCCCTGTAGAGAGCTAGCCGAGTTCAGCTATTAGCATAACTAGAGAAGCGCGAGCGCAGGTGAGCGGCTAACGGGACTAGGCATGCGCATATCGATGACGCATCTCGTATTTCTAATTCGTTTCAAACTCAACTTTATTACTGATATCCTAAAAATCACTATTGTGAACTAACAAGCTGCTTTAGTTACTTTAGTTATATATTCATAAGGTCAGTTCGCAAACACAAGAGACAGAATGCCGCTGTGTAGACAGATTTTCATGTCACAATAAATTCTATCTTTATCGCTATTTGATTCATCTTGAATATTAATAAGTTATACATAGCTACAGTCTCGACCAATAAACATTGATTTATTTTATTTAGATAATTGAAAGGGACACTCAAGATAAACGTTTATTGTTTCTAATGGCGAACCTGTTGCGAGTGTTTGATCATTTTATTGCTTTTAGTCATGTAATTTTGAAATGTTTGGTGGTTGTTTCATTATCCTTTACTAATCTTACTTTGACCCAAAACATTTATTAGGGTTGATACTAATAATATTGAATATTTTAATGAAAGCGTTGTCACACTTCATCCATCATCCAACCATGACCCCTTTTGATGTTTACTGCGGGACAATCGCCTCCCTTGATTGGGGATTTTGCAAATTGTCACCGTGTCTGGCATGCGCGTTGGTGGGTATTGGTATTACACAGGAACTCATGCTATCGATCTCTTACTTGGATTTCCTTAGTCGGCTCTAACAACATCCACGGGAAGAGAGGGATTGATGCTATTCAAAACTGACAGCACTGTTGAAAGACATCACACGGTTGAAAGGCTTAATATTATGTATTTATTCAAGGTTGTGTAAATAATGAAGATGAAGACAAGCGTGACGACAAGCGCAGTTCCGAAAGGAAAATTCGTGATCTCGAAAGTGAATGCACGCAAAACATATTATTGTAACGCCATATAGAGTAGCATAGCAAAGTCATAGTCTCCGACGTGCTTATTACGTGACTGTTGCATTTACGCCTTGTCATACAGCTGTTAAGAATTATTACAACAAAAGGGACATAGACATGGAAAGTAATAGAGGTCTCAGACTAATAGAATATAAGCCAAAAACATTATGTACTGGGTGTACATTAATTTAAACCATTTTTCAAAGTGTGAGTTCCGATCCTTTGGAAGGTCGCCGAGCCTTCATAAGGGGGTCGCCAACCCTAGTAAAAAACTATAAACTTCAGACATAATTTTACTAAGACATTTTCAATAAAAGGCGTTTAGCGACATCTGCTTTAGGTAAAAAAAAAATTAAGCCTAACATGAAAAAAAATATATTTTACATTTTTAATATTTATAACAGTTACAATCTATGGGGCTTATGTTATAAAAAATATTGAAATCACTAATTGAAGCTATTCATATGAATTGGTGACCGAAGTCACATATGATTTAACCACTATAACATTTTCAAATTAATCACGTATTCATACAAAAATATTTAATAATGTGTCATTTGGATATTTTATAAACTAAACAAATAATAGTAATAAACGCTTCGACAGTCTACAATTCTGCTGAACTATTCCACGAAGACTATGCAATACTTCATGTCACGTACAATACATGCATTTTGAAAACATGGCTAATATTTGTACTCGAGTTACGATACACAAGTTTGAGGGATACCTCAAATTGACTATAGTCAGACCGACAGTCAATATGTCCACATTTCGCAGTAAATCTTGTGGCGCAACATATTCACAACCACGTGACTCAATTTCAGATCAATCTATCAAACAAGCTAATGTTTGATTTATTCATGGCATTATGGAATATAGAACGATTTCGAGATGTTTCGTCATATGAAGTTTATCTGTTTGCATTCTTTTTTAAGTACCCCATCCCATAAACAAATTACTATTAGGTATATTATGTTCAGGATTTCGTAGACCGTATCTTGTGACGGGAATTAATTGGGTCCTTTTCTTAAACATTGTATCACGTTGCGTTATTCGTGTTTTAAAGATCCCAGACAGCGATTTTTGCGATCGTCAACTAGCGATATAACATAATGAAATATGAATGACGTAAGTTTATCTTGACAAAAATTTTGGTTGCACACGCACGCTGAGTTACGAGAAACCCCTCTTTTGTTTTGTTAACAATACCTCCTCAGAGAATTGTGTTTTGTTTTCTGTTAAGAATCTGTTAGACCTGAGACTCTCTCACAGGACGTATTTGAAATATTGGCCACAAATAAATGTCAAGGAAAAATTAAATAAATTGTTTAATGGAAATGAAATTTCGCAATGTGAAAACGAAAGGAAGTGAATTCCAAATATCAGCAAATTTAATTAAATACTTATTTCATTTTAAATTTATTACTAAAAAAACTCCACAAAATGCAAACACAATATTGTTATTTCCACAAAATATACGCCAAATATACGCGACTCTAAGAGTATTCCTCTTTTAAAAAAAAGGGTAAAGGTTCATTACTTGTCCTTAACGGCATG
>DWTU01000112.1:0-23023 GCA_018251515.1 Cecropterus confusis | reverse complement strand
AAGGGTGGGCTGAAAGGAGGCTAAAAGTAATATTTATACGTAACCGTGGTAATAACAAAAGGTCGGCTGGTCAGAAAGTTTTTCTGGCCCTATTAAGGGAAAATACCCGGAATAAACAATATGATGTTTATTTTTTTTCACTCGCCTATACTTTGGCGGCAAAGTCTCTCCCTTATGTAGATGAGGACGTAGGCATATAACCATAATTTGGATTTACGAGTAAAATAATTTTAACAATTTTTGTCGCTTTCGGATCAGGCTTATCAGATCATCTTGTTATATCTCAAATTTATCCATTTTTACTTATAATCCTAATAACTTTAATACCGACATTTGCTATATCTATAAATCTGTCATAATCATCCAAAACTGCAACGTTCAATTGTGGTGTCAAGTGGGACTTTATTAGCACCATGCAAAATATCAAGCAAGAAACATTGTCTACGTTATGGATATTTCTGTCGCCTTGGTATAAATATTTATGACGCTCTAAGGAGTGGTAGTGATTGGGAAATTCTTTAGTGGATTGTTTCTAAAACCTTTTAAACTTAAACAGAGCGGATATAATTCATTTGTTTTGTAACTTGATATTTTAATTATTCCATCGTGGCAGTTACGTACGACTATGAGAGGTTTCCAAGAGTTAAGAAATGTTTTAAATTGTTTTTATTATTAAGTTTGAGTTAATTTGTTCAGATTACAGCTATATTTATAAACGAATGTAATATTAAAATTTTTAACATGTTTAACTCAAGTGGACCTCGTTTATAGAAAGGCCCTTTATCTTCCACAATGACATTAAACATTTACAATGATTTTACTCCAATTCAATCAAGCATACACATAATTATAACATTTAACTTTAAAATATTCAAAATGTTTAACTCAAAGTACTTTTTTCAATTAAGGTCAGTTGGGGTAACATCGGAACTGGGGTAAGCCCGTACGATGAAATCGAAGACTAAATTGACCAAATTTTGGAAATTAGCGACTTCATGTAAGACGTCATTAAAATAATGTACAACTTGATATATCGGGTTTTTGTAGAGATGGCTTAATTCAGCTAAGTTCAGTCGACGGAATTACCCCAGCTCCGATATTACCCCAACGCAGCTTACAATAAACCACTTTGCGGTTCTTTGTATTATAGATGCATATCTAGCACATATCTTTTCCATAAAAATATCATATGAAATATTAACTTACGCTGGTGGAACAAGTGGATCTGTTGCTAGAGTTATCGCTACTTGTAGGCCCCATTTGTTAAAATTATATAGCCTATGTCACTCTGCAAACTGAGACGATTCTATTGATATGTCACAATCGTATGTCACAATCCGTGAAGCCGTTTGGGTTGTAGCGCGTACCAAAGAAATGGACATACATCCATACAAACATACACACATACGCTCAAAAATGCAGTCTGGTAAAAATAGGTTTCAGTTCTTAACAACAGTTTAAGCACCCTTAAGCAATTTTGTATTCAACTGTTTTACATGTTTGTTTGATAGTCTGTTTAAATCTGTTACGAACCATCACATTTAATTTTATTGAACCATCTCCATAGGCTCAGTTGTCAGCATACTCGTAAATTTTATCTGTAATTTAATATCAATAAAAATACAGATATGGAGAAACATTTAGATTAAGTAATTTTAAAATTGATTTAACTGTAGCCAATTCTTTTGTTGCTAAATGTAATTCTATGTTGGTCAATGTTATATTCAGATTCGATGCTGGAGTTACAAATATTTCTATCGGTATGAATTTATAATATAATGTAGCTTTTGATTGTATCCTTTTACAATGTCGAAGGATACACAATTGAATGAAAAGTTGCTTTGCAAAAAATATATTATTTGAACAAGAAATAAATTATTAGAAGTCAATTGCGTAATGTCTTATAAAATAGAAATATAATCAAGAGCTACAATTGAGAGATGGAAGATAAATATAATATATTTGTAACAAGTAAAATAGAAAATATAGATATCATTAACTGGTAACTATGGTAACAATTGTATGTATATGATTTGTATAAGGGAATGACATGAAGACGGTAATTTTTAAATTGGCAAGACGTTGGTTTCAAAGTAATATTGCCTCACCTTAGCAATATTTTCTATAAATTTTAATTGAATAGCAAGTAATATAAAATGTGATGTGCGTATCTAAGTACAGGATGTTTACGTCTTTCTAACATTTAATTACTGTTGGAAACCGTGAAATATTACCCCATGAAGTGATTGGAAGAAACTTGGATGTTCACAGTCAACTAGCAACGAGTGTTTTCGATTGTGCTGTCATTAGTTTTCCAAGCTTTCGTTGAGATTTTAGACGTTTCCGTTAGATGATTAGGTTTGTCGATTAGGTGTATACTAAGGGAGGTAATTACAAGCGACAGTGAGCTGATGAGCGATTGTTTATGATGATGACAGTCGCCGACGGTCACCGATTGTAGTTAATGGCCACGAGTCGCAGGTGCTGGACGACGGCAACTATCGGGGATGGTCGTCGACAGAAAGTGCCGTCATGTCAGCTAGTGAAGTTATTGCTACTTATTGCTTACATACCTTTTTCAAACTAGTTGACTGCCAATGAGTGACAACGATTGAATTCAATCCAATTTTATGGTTCTCCTTTAATTTCTTCAGTATATACTTTAGCGAGGAATCGTTGAACGCTCATCTCTTATGTGTTTTTGGTATGACAGATGCATAAAATGTGAAGGAAAGTAAACTGTAAAGTTAATAGTTTATAGTTTAGAAATCCATTGACCATGAATGATTTAAAGAAACGATCCAAAACTTGTATGGAAAATGGAAATGGCGTCAGTTTCATATTTAAAGGTGAAAGTGAACTTAGAAATGTGGTTTACGTCTTAAGAGATTTATTTATGGGCGTGATTTGTGATAGCGTCCTAATGAGATATGGCGATGAGTTACTTTAAGGTTGAGTATCTCATTTATCAAAATGTAATCTTCTATTCAGTTTATACTTCTAGTCACTGTGTTTAGTTTGCTGTTCAATTTGTTGATTGTGATTATTGTTGATGTTGATTGTCTTTGATTGTCAATATACATCAATATTTTCTTTTGATGTTCTTGATGTTTTACTGGTTAAGTGCGAGACTTCCACACGTTTCACAACATTTTTTGAGAACTACTAGGTATGTAGTTTTCATCACGATATTCTTCTCCACCATAAAGCAGCGATCAATCATTTCTAAGACACATCTTTTTATGAAAATTGGTAGTGAGTACCTGGAATTCAAATTTGAATTGAGAGGCCTAGTTTCAACCATTATTAATCTGTAATCTGTTATTAATCTGTAAACACTCTCAAATGCATGAAATTGCTTAGTGAGCTCGTTCGTTCCTTCACATGATACTTGGTTTAAATGTTTTAATTTAATCGTATTCCAAAAGTGGTACAGTTGAGTTTCGGCCGTTCGTTACACCTGTTTCACTCTCGTTTTCATCGGAATGTAAACAAGATGAAAGTAAAATTTATAAGTCGGTGTTTGGTTATTGAACCGTTTTGTATATCGTTCGTTGATTAGACCATCAGTTACTGGAGCGTTTTCTTTTCCTGTCTTACTTCCTTGTACACTGACATGCTATTTTGTGTTGTTGAGTACGTTTTACACACGCGTACGTAATTAGATGAAATATTTCAGCATCTTTTTGTCTTTTTCTTTCGTTTGTCGACTTCGTTTACGTTATTTAGTATTTATTGACGATCTTTAGTGTTATCAATGAAAGGTTTGGAATATTTTTGATTATACTTGAAGTGGTCGAAATTAGCATGATTGCATTACTGGAAGGGACTAGTAATTTTGATTAATTGATTTATACTTTATTTTCGTCATATACATGGGCAGAATGAATTATAATCAATGATTTATAATGTTTCCATTAGTTAAACTCTATATAATATCAAATATAAGGAACTTTATAATGCCCGAGGAATATTACAATAATAACCTAAAGCTATCAGATTCGCTGAATGGGAAAGTTAATAGAATTGAATGGAAGTTCATTACATTACGCATTGTTCGAGTGTCATCATCGACAGCTTTGATAGATCACGGTTGGATGGAATGTTCTACGCACTGACCTTCGCTAAGATACCTTGGCCTTTCTTTGTGTAACTCGATTTGCAAAAGGCATTCGTTGATATTATCAGTTCATTTCTTTTTATTCAGACCTTTGCCTGTAATCAAAAATAGATTTCTTACATTTTTCAAAGTATTTAGTAATACATATTATATTTGTACAATTGCTATAGTTCATCTTATCTAATGTTTATCTTCATTATATTTTTCTGCTATGTTCTCAAATAATGAGAATATGTAATTTTCTTTGATTATTTTACACGCGCTTTGAATTTCCACCTTATACCCAATTTTTTGAAACCCAACTTTAATTCAACAATTTACCATAGAATCATTATATCAAATTTCGCTCCAAAGATTTCACAAAAAGCAATTAGAATTAATCTCAAAACAGTTACAAACATATCAAGCTATGAAATCAAAATGTGTGTGTTTTGTATCAGACATTGCATTTGAACACTTTTATTTGAATGAAAGTATACTATTGGTTTTACGATGTACATGAGAATGTACGCATTTCTCTTGACCTTTCGCGTAACCTTTCATTAATATTCATCAGTCGGCAAACAAACAACGTCTTTGGCATAAAGCATAGGTGCTTCTTAGTCCCTTGAAACGTTTTAAACCCAGTTTAGCCTTAGAAATTATTGACTTAAGGTATTAATTTCTTATAGCTTACAAAGTCAATAAGATTAAAATTACGTAAGAAAATAATATCTTAAAATTAGATTAAAAATCGATAAATGTAGAGTGAATGCAAAGTAAATGTGTCATTCATAGAACCCATGGTATTACCCATCTAAGTCCTATAATCTAAAGAATTAATCATCTTGAAATCTCTCGGTTCATGTCCTTTCTATATTATTCACTTTTATTTTATTCAGCCCTCAAAACTTTACTCTCATCACATTTTAATGCAAAATAGAATAGAAAGGCGTACAATTTAGTTTCTCTTATGTTTTCATACTGTTTTATCTTGACTGGTGTAATTGGGACGTTATTGTATTTTTTAGTATTCCAATTAATACTGAAATATTGATTCGTTATTAACATAGAACATATGAATATTTATTTACAATATTTTACAATACAATACAATATTTTACTTTTATAAATAAATATGTTAATGATATTTAAATTTATGTCAACAATATAAAAAATATCATCTTCATTGGTATGATTAGATCCATTAGGATCCATTACGATCTAATCATACACTCATGATTTGAAGGATACGTTATTATGGATTTCTTTGAAGCGATTTGGATATTAATAATCAGCATTATGAATAGGTAAGAAAAAAATAATAATTTTATGTAAAAAATATTCTTACCTACTTACTGGTCATGATTTTGTCACTGTTATTTATATTTTAAAAACATGATAAAGCATTCCACAATAAATGTGGTTGACATTGAAAATGTTATCAATGCAATGAATCTTAAATACTTTCTCTTTAATAAGCACCCAGCAATAAGTAACGTTCTCGAGGTCATAGGCACGTGTACGCTTTGAGCCTCATTAAGAATAACTTTATCAATTACTGCCAATGTTTTGATTGCGTGTATTACTATAACGGCAATCAAATGATTGTAATATCAGCTACTTAAAATTGCAATTACGTGTCGGCTGCTGATATGGATCTTAAAATGTCATTTAAATAATATACGCCCACGAGTTCTATGACCCCAAATTTTTGTATTGTTATATGCGATACTGAATTATTATTTCGCCATATATTTTTGCTTGGTATTTTATTTTGGGTTATTCTTAATTACTTTTTTCATCGGGGTTGCGGTTATTGAACTTTCAGTTCGATTGGTCGATAGCAATTTGGACTAAGGGTAGCTTTGGTATATTCAATATTGCGGTCAGTTCAAGTAAAAAGTTTTGACCTATTAAAATATGAACTTTTAATTACTCTTAATGGTATTGTTACTCACTACATTCATTGTTAATATTTTTGATACCTTCATTATTCAGTTCAGTAAGATGTATAGCTAACCTTTATTTTATCATTGCTATTTCTTTGGTTAATTTCCTTATCTTTTTTTTTGTGACATTTGAAATTGCTTCATTTCATTCCAAATTTATTTGTTTGTTGACCTCAAAAAGAAACAACGGTGTATATTTTTCAGTTAACACTTCGACAATGCCTTGTCTGGAGTTCAGTGGTTTTGTTTAACAATAAAATGTGATTGTGTGTGAATATCGTTAGAAAAGTCATCAAAATGTGCAGCAAAGATCAGATCAACCACATCTTGGGGAAGATCAATGTGGTAAGTAATATTTGTTTTATTATTTAGATATATTTAATATTTTATATCTTTACTAACGAAATCGAAAGTAGTAGAATCTTTTGTGATTCGACTTTGGAGACCACCGCTTTACCTATTTCTGCCTTATAAAAGCAATATTGTGCGCTATGGTATTCTGTTTAAAGGATATGCTTGGCCGTTTTAACTTAGTCCTCATTGGTATCACCGTATCTGTAGCCAACTTCAAGTAAGATGTAGTAGAAATGCAAATACGAAATAAAACAGACTATGACAATATCTGATGTTGATTAGAGATATCCATGAGCGGCGGTTATTTATCGCCAATGTCATATAGAAATTAAACAGTTTAATCTTGAAGACTTTGGAATTATTACTGAAATTGATAGTGTTTCTTCTGGCATGTTTTCGATAGTTTTCAGTGCTATTATAATCTTATGTAGTAAACGTATGAAAGGAATGAGAAGTAACTGTATGTAGGGAGCTGATGATCGGGTTCAGCAGTGGACTGATAACGGCTGATAAAAAGCTGTTTATTTAACAAATCAACATCATTGCAGATCAAGATATTGCACAAGATAATTGTATTTCTTAACTTTGTCACTTCAGATAAAGAGTTATTTATTTTAATGAGTTTTGAAGTTGGTCAAGGTTGGTCATTATTTTCTATGTTAGCATTTTTAATTGCGTTTGTCGCTTAATTAGTTACGTTGAACTCGACATTATTTAGGTTTTACATTTGCATAACCTCATTTGTGGATAAAATTTATTGTTTTAGAGTAACCCGATGTAGCGTTATATTAATGTTACACGTCAATCTTAATTACGAGTTATATAATCAAACTGTAGTGCTATTACTTTTTTACTCTAGATGTAAAAGGATTGTCTATCCAATGGCCAATATCGATGGATATCTCTAATGTTTCCTTCATAAGATTAGTGTCCTGCTTCACGGCGGCCACTTTGTTTCTATCTCAGATGAACAAGTTAAGGTTTAAGAGGAACGAGGTAAAACCAGTATGGTTAAACTGGGGGTTGACGAGGCAACTATCTTAGTCCTCACGAGTGGCAACGCTTCTGTAAGTGACTTCACGTGGAGGTAACTCTAGTTCTATGTGGAGTTGGCTACAGTTCACCATTTACCATCTTAATTTTTCTAAATTAGAAGTCTGTAACTGACGTTTTCTGGTAACAAAAATTTCTATAACATTTAAATTTACTTGCGAGTTCATTATATATAAATAGTAATGATGAATATGTGAGAAACCTAAGTGTTAATGTTGGATTGCGGTACTCAGGACATTCTTTTTTGATTAATGCTGCCTGAATCCTACAGGTGATTCCTAAACACAGTCATAGCGTGAGTTGCATATATCGTGCTCCAGATAAGTATGTTGTACAAGCAAAACAATGTCTTTATGATATGGTTTCGTTCAGATAACAAATGACAAGCACAGACAAGCTTAGCGGATTAATTGCACTAATTAGTAAAGCGCATGCAGAACCATCGTGTGCTCGCACGCAACTTGTAACCGATGTAATCAGAAACGCGGTCGCTTTTTGTACAGTTCTGTCGTAAATCTTACTAACTACGACTATAAACAAGTAGTTTATATTAAAAATTAATGTATATACCATTTAAGTGAAAATTTTCTGATTACAATTTTTTTGGTCTATCTGACGCATGTCACTATACACTCAGCTGCAGGATAAGGGAAAAGAAGGCGCTCGACAGAGCAGCAAAGGACAGTCCTCACTGGAGTTCTGTGTATTCAAATTTAATTTACAACTAGAAACATACTATTTTTTAATAAATAAGTATCGCTTGCATCGAGATTTCGTAAAACCATATGTAAGTTATTTTTTTGTAAAATTTAAGTAGCGAACGAGCAAGCAGTTCTGATGGTATGGCCAGTACTGCTCAAGGACATTTGTAGGCATTTTCATGTAGAACACGGGTTCTATTTGTTGTCAATCAAGATGGTATAGCCGGTAACCACACCCGTCCCCTGAAACGTGATAAGTTGTTATTCATTGTAGATATACGAGAAAAAATAACTATAGCATAATGATAAGACAAAATCGGACGATAAAGGAACAAAAATAAAAAAATATCATTGTTTCAATACATATTTTTTATTGCATTCTTTTATAGCTTATCTCTCTTTATCTGTAAAAAGATGAATCTGATTTTGATACAAGAATCTTGTTCCAGATTAGGTATGCTATCAAAATAGGTGATATCATATTTTTCTCACACCGACATCTATAAGAAAGATCATAAATCATCAGTATGCAAACTGTCATGGTGTGCACGTTTCATTATTATTGTTTGTATTTCGTGATGTTTATATGTATACATTTCTTTAATTCCTCAGTGTTATGATGAATTTTATCCTCGAATCCTTAAACTAATAAATATTATAAAAAGTTGTTTGAAAAGTGAAAGTTTTTTATTTGACTTTTCAATCTAGTCGTCCTTGATCCTCAATAACGGACTGAGTGAGTATTGAATATCGCTTCTCATTTTATAATACAAATATATAAAATTGATCTGTCTGTTTATAATATTCGAATAACATATGTTCATGCATGAAAATATATACTATAAATTATAACAAAAAGCTATTATTATTTATTTATGTATCTGTCTATTTGTGAAAAAAATTAATACAGACAGCTGTCGGTTTGTTCTGTATAATCTCCGAAACGGCCGGTCCAATTTTGATGGGATTTGTACTTACAGATAGCTAAGTTATAAGGCGTAACTAACTAAGGCTTCTTCTATGTTAGAAAAATAGTTACGGTTACATGCATTAAATTAAAAACTACGAATAAGCGCACACTCTGTCGAATCAAAATTGCTATCATAAGGATGTTACATTATTTAAATGCGGGTGAAACCGCAGGGCACAGCTGGTATAAATGTATAATTACTGTTTGATTGATCCTATATTCCATAAGCAAATATTTCGTCATTGGCTTGACGAGGACCATAGAATGGTGAATTACGGTCGGTGTAATATGACGGTTAGTTGCAGTGTAGGCAGAATGTCGTGATTGTCCATCTACGGCGAATTGGCAGCAATGCACTTGCACGTAGGAGTACTTCCTTCAGTCCCTTTCCTTTACCTTGGAATATGGAGATAAGATTTTGGCACGATTAGTTGGGAAAGGATGGATACGAGTTATACAATAACGCTGACTTAAGTAACGTGTATTGATCTTAAGCTGTCCATATTAGTGTTTCGTCTGCTAATTTTAAAATCGTTTAAAGATTTTTCATTAGTTAAAAAAATGTTTTTCAAAGTTGTTTATTCAATAAGAATAATATTTACTGATTCAAAAAACCAGGCTTATTAACATTTACTATATTTACATTGTTTTTTTTTATATGAATATTCATGCAGTAATTAATATATCGAAATTCAAATCGCACATTGATCATGGTCTGGACACTCAACTCGACGACTCGGTGCTCTCTGATGAACAGTCATCAGAGAGCATTTTTATTAACCATGTTTTTTTTATTACATAGGTAGGTACTTAGTTTAAGTCGTGTTAATATGTTAATGATTTGATTTCTATACCTTCCTTTGGCCTATTTCTATACTTATTTGAATTCCCCGTTAGCATTAATCGTCCATAGATGCGAAGCATTTTATAATATTTTACTTTTTACATTCATAACTTTGAAATTCTAGACAACATACTAGATTATATTTTTTGCATGTCATTGAATTCTATTTCTAATAAAGTAATCATCATATGAAACGTTTCATAATATTTTTCTGTTTCATTCAGTGTTTTCAAGTTCTTGGCAATTCGTTTATATGTTTTGAGTGGTATGAGCGATTGCTACAAATAACAATTTACAGTTATAAATGTAAGTGGGCGGCTATTTAACTATTTCGATAACTAGTCTGGAACTTATCGATTGACCTACTGGAATATATCCGGTTGATATATTATCAGGTAAAACTATATTTGTAATTAATCTATGTCCACTAGAATGATAGATACCATTCTATATAGTATTATGTATTACTTTAGAATACAAACCAAAAAAGAGATATTTCCAAAAAAAATCATGTTTGGACTTATTTGGCCTTTAAATTGTATCGTGACCAATTTACCAGCTATAAATTGTGGAATTTGCGTTTTCCACATGATTTAAAGTGAATCTGTGGGTGTCCATCTTAAGTCTAATCACCGAGGGATGTAGGCGGTTGTCAGATGGTCCTAGTCTTGAGTCGATCGATTGAAGTCACGATCGACCTTTGCGGTTCTTACCTTCGTGTTTAGGGTCCTGGGCTATTAGGCTTTTACTGATCGCTGTTTGTTTGGCTTGGAATGTTTAGGTGTAAGCGAATTTTGTCAGTTTTGTCTTATATTTTAAAATAGAGATAGGGCAGCTAGGTCTAAATGCAACTATACAGCGCAGCATTTTTAATGTAAATCTTGCCTTTGACGTTGGAATAGGACTTTAGACCCTAGGTTAGCTAAAAAATAGGAATGACAATCGAATGTAAACTTTTCTAAGAACCAAGCTCCTTGGATGATGCTAAGAAGTATTGTAATATGTTTTATCAGACAGGTGAGAAAAAAGAAACCTGTGTACTATTGTACATACCTAATCATTGTAGGTACATACATATATACATTTCGTTATTAATTAAAGCCAGTTAATCATACAAATCCTTCCTTCATAATATTAATACAATGATTTTCAAGTCAAAGTTTTTGTTATGTTATACTTTTGTTTAAACCAAATATTCAAAATATAAACTTAGTGATTACACTTTTAAGGTTTATATATATCCAAGTTTAACCATTACTTATCATGGATTTAAAGTATCATTTGAAGTTATATTAAAGAAACTATCGTAACAAGACAAATAGGAATAAAAACTTAAGGTCATTTTAGTTCTTTTGGAATTTCGATTCGCAAATGCCTAAAAAGTGTTATGCACAGAAACATTTCTATCACGATTTGTTATGATTAATAGTAGTTGTTTTGGTATAATCTACTTCGTGGTTAACGCAATGTACGGGTTATGTATAGACAATTGCATTCACGTGTTCTGCGGTTGCGAGAACGTCGTGTGAAGATGACAGCAGATGTAATCTATGAGGAAAATCCTATCGGAGTTACTTATTCTTGGGTTCAGATTATCTTGAAATTGGATTTTTTTAACGTTAAAGGTTTTAAAACTCTTTGCGGTTCGACTCCGTAGGCACCACCGTCACATCTATTGCTGTCCAATAACAGCAATGTTAAGTGCTTTGTGTTTGTTTGAAGTGTTTAGTAAGGGAGATATACTTATCCGTGGCGTTCCGTAGATCTTGCGGGTTAATATTACAAATATTTTGATTTCCACATACTTTTAATATGTTTATTCGAATCAAATCGAATGCCTTCACAAATTCTATGGTGCGTTCAATTTCACGAGTTTATTTCTTTTGTAATATATGGCTATTTCCATGTAAAATGTTTGTTTCAAGGTAAACGAGTATCGGTCTTTCCACATTCACTTGTGGGAATGTTATTTTACCATTATGATGGTTTGAAGACATTTTAATTTTGTTTGTGAAACCATACCTAAATACGAATTAAATTTATGTTTTGTGAAATTTCGATAAAATTTGCATATCTCCCAATAAAAGTTACAAAACATGTAACATTTTTTTTTAGTCATTTATTTATTTTCAAGCTACCTGTTTTCTAGCTTCTCAAATTAAGTTACTGAAACTGACTGAATTTAATCCATGAGTTTAATTCACTTCCTGAATTTCTTCGAAACTGTAGACAGCGATGTAAACTTCCTGCTTTATCTTTTAGTCCCTATTGTTAGGTACAATAGGGACTAAAATATAAAGCACTTTGCTATGTTACACGGATAATCTGCACCGACTAATGCGTATTAGTCGCATCCTTAGTTGATCAAAGTTGGCAGTAACGTGTCTAATCCGTCTGATCGTGCCATCGATACCTGTCGCGTAGATGCATCAGCTGACGGATAGGGTGACGATACAAGGATCCTTGCCTTAAGATTTTTAAATGTTTAAGTCGATATCTTCTACTCAATACAACGTTAACATTTCCTGAATAATATATAGCGTTGCGTTTTGAAGGTGATAGAACTCTGTGGTTCGACTCGGGAAGCACCACCGCCACACCTATTTCTGCCTAATAACAGCAGTGTTATGCGCTGTTGTGTTCTGGTCTGAAAGGCGTGGTAAAGGGATCCTTTTCCGAGGCATTCCATCTTTATCCTCAGGGGTAGCAACGCATTTGTCGCTAACCTTAGGTGAGACTTTGATCTTACCTGGGGTTGATTACAGATATCCATGGGTGGCAGTAACTGCTTACATTTCCATAAACATATTATTTTGTACAAGAGTATCTTCTATATGATTAACATAATAAGGACACATAAAGACCTAATGTAAAAGTGAACCGGCAACCAAATTATTCCACCGAAATGCAAGAACTGCACCTGCACTGAACTCACGTTAGGAATAGGTGTGGCGGTGTAATCTCCACGGTCGAAACACACTCATTGCCTCCTTGTCGACTTGCCGCTACTTCTATATATATTATATAGCCTTATTGGCACACAAAATGCAAATATCTAGGAGATTGAGAGGAAGTTATTTCCATACCATTATGTACACTCTACACGCTAATGCTTTGAGTGACCTAGTTTCGGTTGTTACCAGGGAATAGTGGCTATTGGATAAAGTTTCACAGGATATGGACCAACGTCCAGTGCTCGTTAAACAAAGTTAGGATCTGAAGCTTGAATAATATCATGGATTTCATTCAATAACAAACTCCTCTTGACTTCTCTCTTTTAGGATCTACACACATGTAATATAATGTATTTTGTCTTTTAACTTGACATCCAGATAGCCCAGTGGTTAAAAATTTGGCCTCTCAATCTCAATCCGAAGCATGCAATGCCTAAATAAATTCGTTTTTTTTTTTGATTCGGTAAAAATAAGTCGTCAAAAATCGAAATGGATCTGCGAGGCGAATGTTTTGAAGCCCTCAGGTAATCGCTGTGTGGTTGAATTTCGTTTTCCTAAAACGAGCATCGTATCTGTTTTTGCTTTTCACTCGTACTGCCCATACAATTTATGGGTACAATGCACGTCCGTTACATGACGGGGGAAACGCAAGAAACTCGGACTAAGGGTACAGTTCATACTGTTTTTCAATACAGACACTAGAGCATGCATCCGTTCAAGTGACGCACCTACGCCCTAACAGTTTCGACATTAAAGGGGCTTGGATATCCAGCTTTTCTCTTAATTATTTTGATTCATCTTCCCATAAATGTAATGATTGATGTGTTAATCAACACGCCAGTTCACCGGAGGTTAGCTTAACCTTCGTTTGATCGGATCGTAATGTGTTGCTCATATTCTTCGTGTTCATGTTACAAGGCACCTGTTCGTTTAACTGACGGATAGCTAATTAACGATCTGTTTAGTTCCATAACATGACATCCGTTATACCGAATGATGAGTGGATTATTGGACTTGAGACCTTGGAAAAGTCTAAAAACCTACTAATATAGTTTGTGGGCTTAATAATAATGAACTAGCTGAAAGTGATTAGACTGGTGGTAGAACCAGTGTGGTTCGACCGGGGAGGTACCACCGCCACACCTATTTCTAGCGTGAAGCAGTTGTTGCGTTTCGGTGGAAGGGTGTGGTTGCCGGCCTACTTATATAAGAGGCGATCGTCTTAGACCTCGGGAGTAGCAACGCGTTTGTGGTTGAGTTCAGATAGAACCCCTGTTCTATATGAAGTTGCTTACAGATTTCCATGACATGACCACTTACCATCAGGTGGACTGCATGCTCGTTTGCTACTTCAATTAATAAAAAATAGTGGTTTCCACCATTCTTTTGTAAATGTAAATTTTGTGCAATGTATGCGGTGTCCCAATTTAGTTCTCAGGAGTAGCAATGCATCTAACGTTGTACGACATAGAAGATTCCAGCCCTATTGGGGGTTGACAACTTTAACAATAGTAATATGGAACGTTCTCCCAATATAACAATTATTGACAGACAGACCTAATGAAATTATCCTCTTTGAATTTGAAATACAACCAGAAGATGGCGTCGGGAAATATTTTATTATATAAATGAGGATAGAATAATGAGGTCAGATAAAAACTGCAAGGAAACTTGAATGAATTATTCAGTTTTATAATTGGATCTAAATTTTAAGTATGTATGTATGAAATACATATAAAAATGTTGCAATAAGATACTTATGATGCAACTACAACCTTGGAGGAGATTCGCACGAGTATTTGCAATTAAAATGTATCTCCTAAAGTTAATTGGTTAATTTCAACATTGCGTTTAACTGTATCAGTTTGCAATACGCTTAGGCATAAGTAGCAGTCTTTACTTTATAATATTACACTAACTAGGCGCTCTGTAGGTCTAGGGAGACACCCATGCCCAGCAGCGGCGGAAACAACATCATCGTCAACCTATTATTGTTCCACTGCTGGGCACGGGTCTTCTCTCAGAATGAGAGAGTTTTAGGCCATAGGCCACCCCGTTGACTAAGTGCAAATTGGTAGATCTCACACTCTTTTGAAAACTCTTTTTGTTAGAGAACTCACAAGTGTGCAGGTTTCCTCATGATCTTTTCCGTAAAGCAAGGTTTGAATGTGGTAGAACTCTTTGTGGTTCGACTCCGGAAGCACCACCGCACCGCTCCGGGTAAAAAGTACTAATTCTTACAGAATAGGTACACATGACGTGCCCATAAGCGACAATGTTTAACACGATTTACATGTTTATCGCCGACACTCGATGTAGACATTATCGAATTGGAATTGTTAGCGAAACGAACCTTTGAATTATGCATTTTGATATCAAATTCTTGCCTTTTATTGTTAACTTAATGTCGCGGCGTTCCTATGCGAAATTTCTAGGAAAACGCCAACTTATTTGCAATACATGTTTACGTATTAGCTTATTACAATCGTTGATATAAGCGATTTTAATCGTCGGAAATAACATTGTTATTCACGGTACGGTTCAGGTGATATCAAAAACAATGGAATAAATAAATAATAGTGTATGTATTTGTATACTTTTATTATTTTTGTTCAATTATATAATAACATGTATTTATGTATTTAAGCAGGAATAAAAATAACTCACCTCACCCTCCCCATCACCGCACCACCGAGATGCTCTAATGTGGTGAACATTAGAGCATCTCACCAACGCTACTTTACAATATGTATGTAGATTTCACTCAAACTTCAAAGCTTTGGTGCGTCTCGGAAAATTCGCTTGCAAAACGAAGCCACCATTAGTACAACGGCAAACAATTGCACATTTCGCTCTATTTCGCTAGTCTTACAAAAACGAATGCAACACATCTCCGGATTACGTAAGATTGCGTGCGAAATGCTCGTATCCGTCACTTTGTGACGAGAAAACTGTTTCAATGCGATTAGGGCTTATCTCCAACTATCCGGCATTCTGTTATGGATCAGCTTGATAATTGTAGCAACCAATCAATCTATCAATCAATCAACAAATCAATTTAAGATGTTCGTTTGATCTGGCACACCGCATTAACGCATCAATGACCATGTATGAAGTTTCATTTTAACATCACCTAATTTATCAATCTGTTCCGTAAATGTGGAGGCCACATTTCCATATTTTTCTTTCTGTCTTATAATAATGTGTCAATAATAGATCTTCATGGTATAGTTTATTGACTATCGAAGTTTTTGCAGTCAAATATAGCTAAAGTATGACGATGATAAAGTAGGGACATTTGTTGCATCGACGTCGATTTTACATAATACTCAGATTCTAAAAGGATTTAGTTTTTTAACCGGTCACCGGTAAGTCTCCATTTATATTTGGGTGTGTTTAAAATATGTCCATCAGTAATAATGACTATTTATCATCAGGCAACGAGTGGAGTACATTATTATCGTTTGTCGGTAGCCGTTTACAGGCCCCCTAAGTCTCATTGTGTCATGTGGACACAGTAGATTGAGCCTATTGTCGCTGTCACGAGCGACAAGATGGATGTAGACGATGCAACGCAATTTTATCGGTCATTTACGATAAAGTTCGTAAGCTATAAATGTTGTGGTGTAATAGATTTGTAATTTAATTTTAGTTTACGTACTCCAAATTTGGTTTATGCAAGTGTATAATTTCGCGCCGATCATGAATATGCCAATAAAAGTAACCGAAATTGATTTTTCAAGCTCAGGAACGATAAAAGGTAGCTCACCTGCCTTAGGACATCAGGTAAGACTTTCATTCAATTTGGGGTTGATTACAGATTATAAGGGTGGCAGAGGTCGCACACTATCAGGTGAATGTGTGAAGGTGAATAAAATATGTTATTTTGAAGGTTATATTTTCGTGTTGGACAATACTTAAATGTACAAGACAGATGGGCGTCTTACCGGTTAGTTTTACAATTTGTCAGAAGGGGCGTGAAGGCTGCAGCAATTTGTCTATTCAATTGAATAAGACATATTAGAGGTCACCGATGTTTACACGTTAAACCAAATGAAGTGGTCAAAATGAATAGTTTATGATTTTGATTGTAGTTGTTGATATTTAGCATCAGTCAAGGTTAGTTACTGCTTGCTTTGATTCGCAATGTTGTACAGAAATAATAATGGATCCTAATACTACTTGTATGGACTATATTGTTGTAAGCATTTTTACTGTAGTAGTTATGTCTTCAAAAAGGTATATAAGGGCTATTTTGAAAGGAGAAACTCTTTGCTTCTGTGATGAAGGTCTTCGTGAACTTTGAGGATCGTTCGGTTATTCAGTGATGGAACTAATACATAGTCAATATTTAGTAGGTAACAAGCAAATGTTAGTAGACTAGTAATTTCGTAAGTTACTACCTAGTTCTTATTTATCTTTATTAAAACTTTAGGTACTTCCTTTCTCTAACAAACAATCGCACTTAACGGCACAAAATAAGATAAACCATCAGCTAAAACCATCAGATCGAATCGATAATAGCGAGTTGACGAATAAATAATCGAGACAATCGATCGTCGAACGTCGATCAACGGAACGAGGCGTTACGTGCATGCGGAACCAACTCGAGCCGGATCTAGCAATAGATCCGAATTACATCACTATCTACTTGCACTGACCCCAATTATTGTGTGTTTAATTGACAAGTCGGATACTTTTTGTTTGTTAGGTAATGTAATGTATATTTTTGCTTTGGCTGTGGACGTTGTGTAGGAAGTATATTAATAACTGTCAAAGAACGCTGCAAGTGGTACAGATAAAAATGTAGTAGGAAAGAGTATTGCTTGAGGCAAAATAGTAATATTGGAGTCACATGGTTGGTTTATGATCATCCAGCTTTGTATTACAATGATCCAGGTATAAATAGTGGATAATTGAAGGTCATATTGTCATGTATAATTGTTAATTGAATAGGTTTTGAAAGTAAGAGAAATATATATGATCGCTTTAACTAAGTCCAATTGAAATAGTAAAGTTTATTTCTGATTTCGAAGAATTTCAATTTTATAAATATTCTATCTGAGGAGTAGGCTTCAGTAAGTCAAGCTGATCATACTACTGTTACAGCAGAAGTAGTTACGCACGTAGGGCCGTAATTTTTGAAGCAATTGTGCGAACGAAAAATGCTTCCTGATGATTCGACTGCTTCCTGTTCATGCTACTGACCAATCGTTTGATTTACTGGATCATTTGAACTGTTATTCAAGAAACACGCAACTAATGACTTTAATGAAGGAGTACACTAACCTGCGTATGCGTGATTACCGTAGATTATGACGTAAACGCTTCTACGTAAATATAACTGATACGTGCTGCTAAACTGTTATATCTGGTTTTAATTGAGCTTTCTCAGTTGCTATGTAACTTTATGAAGTGCGAGGAAGTATTTAAAGTATAATTAGGATTACGACTGACTGACAGGAAAAATGATGTCAGAAATAAGTGAAGATTTAATACCCATCCGTATAGGTACGTATAATAATTTTAAGTTGTAAGTGTAACACACACAAAGTATATACTATATAAAATCTTTTTGAATTAGAAACTAGTGTCCACCACATTGCATTTACATTTTGGAGTACTATGTATGGGATACCTGAATAAGTTCCTTTCATCAGTCCTTCTCTGCTATTACAATAACATCATAAAGAATATCTCTCAGATTCTTTATCATGCTATAATTATAACTTAGCATGTATTTATTTATTTACTATCGCAGTATGTATAATATTAAATACTTGTTTCAATTATTATAGCACGGTTACGCCTTCTTTTATTGTTCGACTATTTCCATGAGTGTTTGACCTTATACTATGTGTCCAACTGACAAGGTGACCTCTCAAAATATGTGTTTCGAATACGTTATTCAAGGATGTGACCTCAAGTTATTAACTCAGGAAAAAAGGAGTAAATATGAGGTCCTTAGGTCCTTAGTTTGTTGGCTAACAAAACTTTGGATTTGGGTCTATAACACGGAAAATCCATCCGTAAAAACCTGGTTAATATTCAAAACCCTAAAACATATAAATCAAGATAAGGTATCATCAGACAAAAAATAAGGATTTGTTAAGAATTTAGTTTCAAAATTAATAGTCTCTCATTTATTTAAGCCCAAATAAAGAAGTGATTTATTTACAAATAAAAAATTCAGAGTATTATTAGTGCTATTAATTTTCCTTTAAAAACCACTAATGTGAAACCCTTTAAGTAAAAACCAATAAAAGTGGCCTTAATTAGGAACAATTCCGGAATTAACTATATAAGTCGTTCTGTCCAATTGCTTTAAGTGCTACCATCCGTTTATATAAAGCTCATTAGAGAAATCCTATCCTACAGAAAATACGGAGTGAAAACACTTATTTCTCGTCGTATTTTCTCCACTGGGCAGATCTTCTTGTATCGAATTAGTTTCGATCAATCGATTCGATCCCGAGTGGCCGGAAGTCGTGAACTGGCTCGTTAACTACGCCATTAAAACGAAAACCCATTTCAGTAGTTATCCAATCAACGAAAACATTTGCATCGCAGCCTATCAAGAGCAGGAAATTGTATTTAATTCTAATTCTATAGGGTCGTATACAACCTATTTGAGGGGAGAATTGTCTACTCAATGAAACGTTGTGTCAGAGTTTTACATAATTTTAAAACCTCGTTAATATAAAGAAGCATTTTCTATTTTACTTCTTTCTTTATCTTTAATACCAAATATATTATTTATATTAACGAACTGTTTCTATATAATGCATTTGCGTTGAAAATTGGAAACTCTATGACCAACTTTTCCTTTCGAATCGTTTACATAATTATAGCGATAAGTTTTATTTCATGAATGTTACTCATGCATTTATTCAGTGGTTTACAAAATGCCTTTTTAGCAAGCATAGCTGTTTCTAATCTTTCTGTGTTAGGGAAAAGTTCTTTTAGTCAGTATTGCCAATAATTTCGATATATCTTGTACTTTACTGACAGCGTTGTCGACTTTTAACTGCCTGCGGTGTGCTATGAATAATGCAGGTGTCTGTGACTTCGTTTGCTTTCAATGCGGAGATCGCTGTACTCGGTAGCAATGTCAATTTATTGCTTGTTTACGTGTGTTCCATTATAGGTGCCATTGGCCAGACAGAGATCCGGATTTGTATGACTTTTCTCGCCCGGTCCACTTATTCATGTCACTGCACCATCGTCGGTGTTATTGGCTGAAATTTGTTGAGATCGTTTAAAGAATTGTTGTCTACTTTCTCTAAATAAAACGGTCCATTTAATTTAAATAGTGTTTTTGGATAAGTATGCTGATTTCTTCTTTTATTCTCTTGAATGATTTAAAGACTGGTGTAAAAAATATGCAGCAATTTATATCGTCTAATTTGAAAATATTATATAATACCATTTAATAGATGCTACTTGCATATTTTTTAAACAAATTGCCATCAATAAGGAAGTAGCAAGTCGCAAAAAAATATCACGATTTATTATAACAACTTAAGTAAATGAACAGGTTATATAAAATTATATGTTTATTGTTGTTATGCATATTAATGAAAACTTATCTACTCTGCCTGCAGTCAATTGATAATATTTTTGCTAAAGATAATCAGATTCCAAATTGCAATTTAGAATGACATTGAATTCAATGGAATGTATGCATAAAAGAGACATAATTGGCAATGCCCTTTACGAACATAATAGCGACATGAATGATAATAATAATTTTCTTGTCTGTGCCTGGTATGAGGAATGTATTATAAAAAAGATGTCTTCAATTATATAATCTGACACGAAGGTAATAATAATACTCAATAAATGCATAATGATAATGCGTAGGCTCTCGTATTGACCATGTGGGACATTTTGATTAAATATTTTGTATATAATTGCATTTTCAGAATACCGATGTCAATCGCTGAGGATACGATCATGGACACAATATTAAATTATGGGGAATTTGTCGTAAAACGATTACAGTTTGATAAAGATTTCACACAAATTAATAGTCAATTAACATGATTGCCTATAAACTGTTAGTCGTGTTGTAAAAAATTAATTTGGTAAATCCTGTTTTTGTTAAGAATTCAAGTCATTTTCACACATATTTGGAACCATAACAAGTTTTTATGTTTTTATATGAGGATATGAGGCTTCTTTATGTTCTTTTAACATATTTTTAATATTAGCATCGGTATCTTTTTGCGCATCGTTATAGAACATTTACATTTGATCTTGCGTTCAAGTCCAGTTCATTTCCACAGTAAAATATTCAAGAAGCGACGTCAGCGACAAAACAAGCTAGCAATGACGGTAGTAAGTTCACTTTCACCCACCTGGAGCTCATCACCTATGGCCCGCGCGGCTGCTACGTGACCCTCATGATGATGACGGCCTCCTGACACACTCTGCCACTACCGGTCAATCGTTCATGGCCACAAGAAAGTGTCTCGGTGCTCGAATTCGATCTCCATTGTTCGATTTGCTACGCTTTTGAATACTTTTCTCCGACGTCAGTTTTGAATACTTTTTGTTGCCGTTCGAACGTTCGCTTCTTGCGCTTTCGTCTGTATACATTGTTGCTTTTTATAGCATTTCTTTATTTATTGGTATAATTGATTGATTGGCGAGAGTTAGGTTTAATAGTTTTATTATTTTCTTTCTCCGGTTGAATATCATTATATTGATATCCAACACTTTTTGTCTAGATGCGAAAGAAATCGTCGTGTGATGTGAAATCTAGTAAAAGTGGCTTTATTTTTATTAGTCCTGTTTCGTGTCCGGCACAATTGGCTCTATTGGATTTAACAATGTCTCGTAATAAATGATCGACGTTTTGGATACACAACATAGATGTTTTATGAAGTTTTCTACCAATTTAGTTAACTGTTTTGTCAGTACTACTTTCAGTTTTGTCAGTACTCTTTTCTGTACTACTTTTTTGAGGTAAAACTCTTTATGGATCAATTCTGGAAGTACCACACCCACAATTATTTCTGCCTAATAATAGTAGTGTGTTGTAAAAAACATAACATAAACACACACGCTGGTGTGTTCTAGTCTGAAGGGTGTGGCAAGGGAGACATCCGAAGCGTTCCAACTTAATCCTCAGGGGTAGCAATGCATCTCTGGTTAAGCTAATGTAGACTCTGATCTTCCTTGGGGTTAGTTACAGACGTTCATGGGCGTCACAAACCATTTATTATTATGTGGACTGCAAGCTCGTTAGCTACCACCATATTATAAAAAAACAGCTCAAATTCAGGTAATTTATAGGTACGTGAACAAAGCACACGTTTCTAAATTATGACTATTTCTCTTATTACCAAACGCCCACGTTTCAATCTCACAGGTGCAAACGTCACGGGTAGCGTTTATCATCGTATCCGATCTGTTAGCAACAGTTCACTAAATGCCGAATGCAAAGTTCAAGCGAACAATACCAGAGAATTGTCGGTCGATGATGAAATTGTAAAGCGATAACCATCGATGGGTGTGCATTTTTATGTGGTTCTGAGATAACTGGGCCCGCGTAGGAGGACAGGATTGTTGTACTTGTTCTGTCAGAACTATTTTGATCTCGGATCGCGATCAATAGTTTAGACGGTCAATATCTTGTCAATATACATAACATGTTGGGCTCATTTCACTTAAAATGTCGCAATGGTATGAACTTGACGCTATTTTCTATTCGATTAAGTAAGCTCATTATCCGGCTCAACTTCAATAATAGATTTAATTAAAAATGTACTTGTAGAACATGATTATAAAATGGTGTTTTAATCATCTTAATCGAGCTTCTTGACTAAAAGGTTACAATAGTTTAGAGTAGGGTTGTAACGGAACTTCGCCTCCGTCTCCGTTACTGCGGAACTTCCGCAAAAAATTGAAGTTCCGCTTTCGCGTCCGCCTCCGCAAAATTTGTACGGAGTTATGACGGAGGTTTATTTACCTTGATTTTGACGCACAACAACAACAACAACAACAAGGTACGCTAGGCGACGCGGCCGCTCAGCTACATGTTGCAACTAGATGAGATAGAAATATAATATCAAATATAAAGTCTGTTCTC
>DWTU01000111.1:0-23065 GCA_018251515.1 Cecropterus confusis | reverse complement strand
GGCCGCGGGAATCCAAATTCTTCCGCAGCCCCACACTAGTGCTGGCCGGGTCTGTTCGGGCCTCGTCTTCTGCACGGAGTAGTGAGATAACATAACCTAACCTAACCTAAAGGTATAATAATCCTAATAATATACCACGGATGTCGGCGGTGACGACAACGAAGGCTCAACGTGGAGCAAAGATTTACGAAAATGTTAACAAAAAAAAAACATAAATTGAAAAAATGCAGTGGAGACGTAGTTTTAATATAAAAAAAATATTAGTAAAATAAAACCACTAAATAAAAAAATACTTGTTGTGTATATAAATAATTGACTGTAATAAAGAGACGTTAACTAATTTAGCTAGTAGCTGTCCTTTGCTTACAATGTATACTTAAGAAATCTTACCGATTGGGATTGGTACATAACAGAGCTAGTTTTGCATAGATACGTACCTTTTAACACCAGAAATCTTAAGTAACAACGAACATGAACTTACAAATTATAAAGTACAACACCTCTATATCTTTAATACTAGATGATTAAATAATCGTAACAGGTGCTATAAAAAGATTTGAACTTGCTATATCGTCATATTGACCCACTTCAAAACGACCAGGGGAAGGCCGCAATGTCTGTAAAATACACATAAATATAACTGCAGTAAAATGTATGCACTCTGCAGTGATACAATTTAAATTCACTCAACAATTGCTTTTTGAATAAATTGCGATGGTATTTCACTGATTAAATTTTCTTGTTCACTTCAACCATATTTGCTTAATTCGTTTATTACGAGGGCGATGCAATTTAGCGCATCAGACCAGTGCAACGTATAATTGACGCTCATAACGTAATAATGAGTTGACCTATAAAGTACAAATTACTTCCTAATGATGTTCTTGCTTATTTATTAAGCGTCATTTATAATATCCAAGAGAAAGTCCCAGCGACCGAGTCACCCACTGCCTCTTTTATTGATAATTTACGGATTATTTCAAGTAAAACCTGTTTTTAGAATAAAATAATACTTATCTGTGATAAGAAAGCGTCATAAGTATCGAATATCTCCTAAATGTTCAAAAGCAATGTTAAGCTCTACCTTTTTTTAATCTTTAGAAGATCCTTACTTTTTATGCATGTAAACAAATGTTTGTATGTAAATAAAATGTATAATCAAATGTGTGAATACATGCTTCGAAGGTTTTTATTTCCCAGAATATAGCATGGGTCTCATAGCACAGATGGGGAAAGCCTGGAACGTATTTAGCATGCTTTCCCAATGCTGATTGGTGTTCTTACCGAATTAGTTTCATATTTGCACAATCATACTCATATTGGCGCGATCAGAGTTAAAGTCAGGCTGTAGATATAGTATACTCCAAATTGTTGGTTATAACGACGTTTAGTCAATAATTATGAAGTTTCTTTTAAATTACAGCAATAGCTCAATCAACGAAGCAATCGTAATTAAAAACGTCCTTCTTGAAATCGACCGTCGGAATAATTTATGATCAACCCGTTTGTTGTTTGAGTTCTCGAAATCTCATCAGCTTGAAATTACATAGTTCATTGGTTTAGTTTATTTGGAATTAGCAAGTTTATTTGGAATTTTCTCTCTATCTTAACTTTATATCAACTAGAAATATAATTTTAGCCATACTAAGTAAGCTATACTAAGAGTTAATATCTTTCATAACAAGATAACATTACTAATTGTCATCGTGTTGAACAGGTTTTTTAAGTGTTAATGAATAACAAGGAAAAAAGTCGAGTGAATGAAATACTAGAAATTGACATAACAATTTCCGAGAACAGTTTAAACAGCCTTCATATTTTTCTGAATAACGATGATTAAACAATTTAAAGACTTTTGTTTGAAAAAATATAAACACGACAAAAGATAGAGACAAGTTTAATTAAGTTTTACCTCAAGAGCATTTTTGCGGTAACCAGTAAGAAGTGTGCGATATTAGAAATAGGAAAACAAGTTCTATTAACACATAACTGTTTATTGGAATAAGTGTTCGACACGTCGCGACGACCGTCTCACTAATTTCAAAAACCGCTATGAAATAGATGAGAATAGAATGATTTATTGCATGACTGTTAAGTTTCACACTTACCGATAACTACATACACAGCTGTACGAAAAGTACTTATGTTTTTACTTTTCTCATGTGAATATAATATTTGTTTCAATCAGTTTTTTGAGAGTATTTTTATTTCTCTCAAAAAACAGATTGAAACATTAATTAATTATAAAACAACATATCATGATCAATCGCAAACTTATAGTCTGATTCTGGAGACACCACCAGTAGTGCTGCTGTGCTCTGCTTTGAAAGGTGTAGTAAGAGATACACAGTACTTATGCAAGACTTTCCATGTTAGTTTTCGTCCTAGGGATAGTAACTCGCCCAAGCAAACTAGACGAACGGGTAGAATGCGGTCTTGCTCCCCGGTCCCGCCTTATGCCCCGCTTTCGTCCTAGTAACGTTCGTAGCTAAATTTTCGAAGAAATAGATATTGGCGAAGGTTTTCAATGAATTAACGTTGTTAAACATTGCGATTCTGTTTTACTGGTTTAGATATATTTTTAAAGTTAATAAAAAAATGATTTGGTACTCTTTTCTACTTATTTGTTTTAGTTATATCGTTTAACAGTCTACTGGGCGGTGGCGCCTTATAACCCATTTCAAAATTTGCAATGCAATGGTACATACCTATTGCCGCAGTAAAAATGACCGAATAACGCACACATTCACATTTTGTGATAAAATAAATAAGCAAAGATACATTTTTTGTTCTGCTTATTTTTTGTTATAATGATAACCAAAATAAGTAAAAAATGCGTTATGATTTATTTCTAATTGATAAGGAGATCCAATATATTATAACAAACACGCTGTATATAATTACGTAATCAGAAATGCATTAAATATTATAATTCATTTTATGTATTGCTTGTTATCCAGTTAATGACTGAAGTGTGACTCAATTTTTATTGTCATTGTATATGGACGTTTAAGGTTAACAAGATAATATTTACTTTTAAAAAGTGCAAAAATAGACTTGAAAACACATAAAGAGCTGTGTGCTTGTAAGAGAAATAACAGTGTTTTTCTAAATTGCAACATTAATATTATTGTTATTAAGACCCGTTCAAAAACTACCGTTTTTATGATTTTTTTTATTTAATACCTGATTTATTCGACAATATTTCTCCTCTAAATTCGGTAATGCATCGGCTCATGCAGTGTCGCACAGGTAATGGTCACTGAATATGAGGTTGTCGTTCACTGACTATTAAATTGTCTATTGTGTTACAAAACTAAGATTGTTATCTTACTATTGTCAAGTTACTTGTTGATTGTCATTTGGCTATTATCAATGTTAAAGTCTAAATTCCCCACGATTAAGTGTGGTGATCAATGTGGCCGTGTATTATGTGTTTTCTTTGGTAAGTACTAAATTATGTAGCTTTCGTAATTAATACAAAATCGTGATTCGTCTCGTCAACTCATTATTGTTCCACGGTTAGGCACGAGTCTCCTCTCAGAATGAGAGTTTAAGGCTAAGCAAAGACATTATAATTATTTAACATTTATAGTCAGCGTTGGCCAACTTGGTAGATTTTATACATCACAAGTACGATTTTACCAAAATCTACCGACTTCACACGCCTCTGAGAATTCAGAGATCCGTCAGGTTTAAAGGTTTCCTCACTATTGTTTTATTCGCCGTAAAGCTGTGACAATTCATTAATTTCTAAATCGCACATCGTTTAAGAAAAATTGTGATCGATGCTGGTGTTATTAAGGTCATTGGCTGTCTGGGATTCGACTCTCGGACCCTCGATTGAGAGGCAAAGAATCATAAATTAGGCTACCAGTGCTCAGTAAGGTAAAATGAAGTCGTGATTACAGTTACGTTATTATTTTCGAGATTCATGTAACTCTGATTTAAATAAAATAATCGTGATTGTGAATATCTCTCGTAATAAGACTTTCATAATTTTAATTCGAAGTAACTAATATTCACCATGAACGTATACACATTTTACAAAGAGAAAACAGTTTAGAAGATGCTCTTACATTTATTATTATGTATACATGCGAAATATTTCTATTTGAACTTAACTTTTACTGTAAAATTATACATGCATTTGCGAAATTCATCACTTTCATTCATTTTCTACAAACATATTAAGTATTTTCTTGTCACTGTTAAAAGAAATGCCATTAAAAGAAAGATATAATATGCATACATAGTCAATATGTAATAAGGTTCCTTTTATTATATAACTCAATATATAATATTATACGCCATAGGGTCAATAAGGTTCCTGTTATTATATAACTCAAAAAACACCTACATTTTCTCGGTACAGAGATTCAAACCTTGAATCGTGGGCAGTCAAATTTGATGTCAGCTTATATTTAAGCCCAAGTTTTCAATTTTAATCATAACACAGCATACAAATTTACACTCGTATTAAATGACCGTATCAAAAACCGCAACGCCCGCGTCATACTGGTTTGTCATTTGTTGTACATATGCCTACACGTGGGTAAAAAGTTTAAAGTATAATTTTTATATAACTTTTTGGGAGTATAACATTTTGTACATTTGTTTTGAGGTCATATTATGTTACTTTTTTAAAGTTATAAAGTTTTGTAATATCTATCTGTCGAGCAGTGATACTAATGGTTGAATTCCATGCACGCACAAATGATCTTTCTAAACTTCTGTGCGTATTAGGAAATAATCGTCACTGCTTTACGGTGAAGGAAAACATCGTGAGGAAATTTATACACCTGAAACAAGTTCTCAAAGGTGTGCGAAGTCGATTCTTGGCACTTGCCCAGCGAGGTTCCCTTAAACTCACAATCTGAGCGGGGACCCATGACCAGCAGTGGGATAATAATTATGACGCTATGTTTATCTTATTATTAAGGTTTTTCACTGTTTTTTGAAAATTAAGTTGAGGTGAAAATAGGTCACGTCGGGCTAAAGCGTGTCCCGAGCTCCCTGACAAAGGATTAGGGAAAATGCGTTGGATTAATGAAAGATTACGTGTATTCCCGATTTAATGGGAAAACAAAATTTGTTTCAAAGCGCGACGAACACGCTGTTAAGAATTACGTATGTTATTTCAAAGTGATAAAAATACTACCACTTTGATTTTTGCAGTGTAAACTTGCATCAATGTAAGTGTCCAGTTAGTAGTATAAATATTACGACCACATGAGGGTCTTGGGTTCGAATTTTAGATTGGATTTTTGCGTCTAAGTGCATTAGAAAATAACACAAGTACATAAAACGGCTGTTATACATGAATGATGTTACGGGTTTGGGTTGATGATGATCATGGGTCACAATATCATTAAGTTGAATATAAGGCTCTGAATTATTGGATTTAGCTTGAGTGATAAGGTCTAATTGTTGAAAAAGTTGGATTTTAAGGTTATGACAAATCCTGAGGTGATGGGCTAAATAGACCTTGGGTTCGGATTCAGCGACCCAATACATAAATACAAAGTAGACCTCTTTTTTGTGGTTTTTTTTTATGAAGCCGCGTTAGTTATTACTTGTTTGACGATGATAGTGTATTGTCAGGAAACCTTGATGCCTGAGTGTTTAGTATAAAGTACTGGAACAACTTAGTCCTTCGGCACTTAGTGTAGTCGATTGTAGTGTAAAACCTCATTTTGAGACTAGTGCTCATTAGTGAGTCTGTAACAGGTTTGACGATGTCGCCCACATTCATTAATTAAAATCGGTTCACTGAGGTAAACATGATGCAAGTTCAAACGTGTAATTTAATTTTGTTGCATAGGGCACCCCACTTTCATTTCTCTGGACTTTAAATATTAGAGTAATATTTTATACATAACGATGAAATTGTAAAATAAAATAAAATACCTGACATATAGACAGTAATTTCCAAGGTAGGACTAATGTAGTTCGACCGAGAAGATCCCACCGCCACACCTATTTCTAGTATGAAGCCGTTCTTGCGTTTTGGTGGAAGGCGGTTGCCGGCTCTCTTATATGAGGCAACCATCATAGTCCTCGGGAGTAGCAATGCAACTATAATTGAGTTTAGAAAAAACAACCATTCTATATAGTCGGTTACAGATGTCCATGGGCGGCATGCATGCTCGTTTACTGCTTTAATCTTATAAAGTTTGTAATGAATAAATATTCATTACTTGCGTAATTTTATTACGTTGTGTTGTACACACTTTCCTTCCACTTCTGTCATTATCGCCATGATCATCAACCGAATCGTAATATCCGGGTAAAAGGGCCAAACAAAGATTTGTAATGATTTGCCGGAAATTTCAGTATGTTGGGAACTTCTGCGAAAAAACATTCAGGCGATTTCGTTCCAATATTGTCTACAAAGGATTTCGGTGTTTCCGTTTATTTATATTTGTTATGAATACGTACGTACATTTAACATTTTTTTCTATTTATATGTATTGTCAATCTGTTCTTTAAAAAAGTGAGTGGGCACATGGCAGAAGTGAAACTTAATAATAAAGAATATAAAATTTCATAAAGTAATCACTAACACTGGGCTGCAGTACATCCAGTGCAGTGCAGCGCTGCATTCGAACATCATATTTTGCATATACCAAACTTGAGCCCCATAAGCTACGAAGTAAGAGCTTTAGCGTGATTCAGAAATTGGTACAGTGCCATCTAGTTGTAGTGCCGACAACTGCTATTGTAACGCATTTTTTCATCGAGTTTCAAAAACCATAACGACTCTATAGAAGTTTCATTAAAAAAATCAATGAAACAATCTGCTCTCGTAACGCATATTTTTATCGGGTTTCAAATCACAACGACACTACAGAAGTTCCATATCAAAAATCAATGAAACAAACTGACTATATGCATATTGAAGCTTAATTTCTCTACTATTATATCTTCCGCTGCTGAGCTGATTACATATGCTAAATGTCGGCATAATTATTATAAATAGCTTACAAAACAATGAATGAATTTTGTATTTTGTATTGATTTATTGCAAAAAAAAAATACTGCAATGCCAATTTGCAGTATTTTTTTTTGCAATAAATCCTTTTATTATAAATAGCAGTTAAACGTGCATTCATCAAATTTCAATTGGCCACCCATTCATGACCATCTATGAATTAATGCCAAATGGAACAATTGATTCGCCAATATCTATTATATTCATTATAAAAGTGTCTGTAAGACTCAATCTTCTTTTTATTGAACTTTATACTAGGAGAAATGATATCACGGGTCAGAAACATCTCTGACAACAACGCTGTCTAACATAGTAATTTGAACACTATAAAAGCTAATACTAAAACCACGAAACCGATCAAACCAAGTTGTTAGCATACCCTACGCTTTGTTTCGCCCTCTTTCATTCGTCGTCTGCCCTTCTCAGTTCAATGAAGCCCGAATTTATGGTTCTATTTAATTGAGTTCAACTTTATTCTAATTTATTCAATCATAAGTTGAATAGCCTCTTCGGTCCAATTGTATTAATGATTTAAATGTAAATCTTTGTTAAGTTAATTCAGTAATCCTTAGACATTACGAGACTTAAATTAATACAAATTAATGTTAGTATTTATTTTTTCTACATTGTATATTATGTACAATGAAAGTTAATACATTAGTATAGATAATGGTTTTAATAATACATAAACTGGTAATACATAAACATAAACTGGTAGTTTATGTAATGTATTATTAGTTAGGTATTGGTAGTTTTTGTATGACTAACTTGATAGTCGCTTTAATATCCCAAGACCATATTAGTCTTCATGCTGTTAATCTAACAGCTTACATAAGTATAATGAGTACTCTGTTTATCTGTTCTCCTTGTACGACAAAATCTACATTGTAGGCGTTAGTGCTGCCATTAAAGGCAGCGGAGACATCAAAAATAAAGTGTGCCTCCGGGTTTATTTGCGAGTTTATTGGACTTGAATGTTCACAAAAAAGTTGATAAAGTCTAGCATTTCTGGCATCCTTTATTGCCTTCGATCGGGACAGCCTTGCGTTTTCAATATCACGAAGAAAGCTTCCTTGTTACGATATCTCGCGTAAGGCTGAGGAAAATTACCCGTTTTGTTACAATATGCTCGTTTTTATGGATAGTCTTTTGTTTGACTGCTACCGTAATTCGTTATTAGATATATGGATTACTAATCGGACCAGATATAAAATTATTAAGCGACAATAAACCAACCGATTATAATTTGTTCAAAGTGGACATTTCTTTATAAAGTAATATAAATTACTCAGACGATAACAGATCAGTGAAAAGCGGTTCTTCAATCAGTAAATTTAATTGAAGGCTGTGACCATTAATATTAAAGTAAACTTATAAATTCCAGGGCACTCGCAGATAAACTTTTCTCCTAAAACAAAGGTTTCCATAATTTACTTTCACAGATTCCTTTCTATTTTCGGTCAGAAAACGTGAGTTAAGCGGATTCCATTTCAGTACATTTGCTTCACCTTATTCCGTAAATGTTAGAACAGACTCAATGAGGGACTAGACTAATAAGTTTTCTTTTTGTACAAATATTTACCTCTGTACATTTTGTCTGAGAACTCACATTACCGTAAATTATCTTTTCACGTTATTCCGTGATACATTGTGATTCATCATTTACTTTCCGATATCATTATATTTAATACGATTTTATTTATTTATCACAATTTTGAAAATAGAATTGAACATAAGCTATGAAGAAAAATGCGTTTTTCAAATTAGACTCAGTTCGTGTAAATATTAGTTGCGACAATATCTAATGACGAGGCCCGCACGCGCCATCTGTCTAGATCTAAACGTCATTATGCTGATGGAATGTTTGTGAAGAACGTAGTGCAATCTCACGCCATTATGCGATACCACGGTAAAATATGAACTGTACAAGTATGTAGTAATGCCTCCTAAGTATACGTAGCTTGAAAAGGAAATGTAGCAATTCGTTCCGGTAAAGGCGGTATCGGCAATAAATCGCACATGTCTTTCTAAATTGCCAAAGTTTATGGTTAGGTCATAGTTAGCCCAGTATTTTGCTTAGCAAATTTCTTAATGATATTTGTTATAATAATGTGATAATCATGCTACGGAAAATTGTTATTGAATTTATTTTTTCGTGTTTTCTCCTCCTTGATTGTTTTAAAAGTGATAAGATTACGGAATATTTAAAAATGGCATATACCGATTATTTGTTATAGTTAATATCAGAAAGTTATTTAAATTCTGTATCTATGACTCCATGTTAATTTGGGATTTAATTTTTTTTAGAATAGATTTTTTTAACTATCTACTAAAATTCTAATTTTGTTTAATGTACAATATATACAATTCAAATGAACATCTTAAAATTAAACAAAAAAAAAACAAACAAACAACAAAATATCTATTAAAATCTAAAAGAAATATCTAAATTACAGGTAAAACAAACAGTCCAAATCGCTGCCTCTTGGGAGAGGAAATATTTTTTGGACAATATTTATAGTATACTAGCGGTTCAAGTACTACTTCAGATACTATCAACCCACGCATTATTATCTATGTTGTTATTACCTTAATATATTATCTCACTCACACGGTAGACCGTAATGGTCATTATTGTTGTCCTGAAGTTGTAAAGCATTTATTTACGATCGAGATTAAACGGATTCTTGGCGAACAATTCTTAACAAACACTGGAGACAACGATCGTAATGACATCTGGGAATGTTCTCGTTCTTAGCGATTTATGTACAAATTCTCGAATTAGAAGACTCGCTAATTCTACTAAACAGAATTTAACGTTCTCAAGACACATGGTAAAGTACTGGCAGTGGGTGTCACATTATAAATATCTTCCCTCCTCGTTCTGGATTTAGATTAGCTCAATGTCACCGGCATCATTCTTCAAGATATTTTTACTATGGTATGTTGGAATAATGATAGGAAGCTATGTTAGTTTTAAAATAAAAACAGGGTAGATATAAATAGCTTTTGTCTCATCTTCTAAGAATTATGTATATGTGTACGGTTTACGTAAAATTCAACAATAAATTGGCACACTCTCAGGTAGTAAACCATATTTATCTTTAGAGCGTCAACATTTTCTACAGGAAACATACAAAACTGTTTTGTATATTAGTTAAGAATAAATGAATATTTAACAATTTTTATTACGGAAAAGATAGGCAGGAACACATTAATATTATATTAAGCAATGTTAAATCAGTAAGTAAATTACGGCCCTTTCGAAGTACAACATCTGTAATAAAAAAATACATATCAGCTACCAATCAACTAAAATCTTGTTTTATGACTTGAAGTGGAATCAAAATAGTTTCAAATGAATGCGCCCATGAATATAAATTAGTTAATGCTGCTTGTGTCATAAAGATAACGGTAAATATGAATTCGATTGTGCAATGAATAGTTTGGGATCAAAAATAAACCGCTTTTAAAGTGGATGCACTGTACTAAGCCAAACACATGAAGTGTTTAGGTATTCGGCATAAGAAAAACATGCAACAATCATTGCGACTATTTGTATTTTAGTACTAGTAATATTAGTGTATGTTTTAAACAACGATCAACAAATCATAGAGAAATCATCACTTTAACCGGAAAATATGTATTCCTATGTACTTATTGAACACAACTTCTCTCGTTGGTACAACAAGAGGGGCTAGTATAAGGAGTATGTCTGCCACCCTATTTACTTTATACTCCTTGTAATAGGTCTCTTCCCACATCTGGCAGAGGCTTAAATCATACTCCATTATTTCCACAAGAGATGTACGAGGTAGCTAAGCGGTAAGCGAGATCGAAGCTAAGTTTAGTGTGGTATAAATTCCACATTACCCATGGCATCGGGTACCTTCTGAAGGTTCTTCCCTCTATAACAAAAAAAAAGTGCTTTATAGTTGTTTCATTGGTTACGAATCCTTAATTTGATTCTACAATTCCTATCTTTACAACGTCCAAACCATCTATTGGAAAAGCACCCCTACGCTCCAATGACACGACGTTTAATAATAATAATCATCAACGTATATATAAAAGTGACCAATGTGTAAATTGCAAACAAATATCGCAATTCAATGTTCAATGCTTCGGAGTTAACAGTTTAACGGCAGCACGAAGGCACGGGCATTGACACGAGTATGAAGAATGGCTATCAGTTTCCCTCGTAGATTCTTTTGTTTCTAACCAATTATGAAGGCTGAGAGAGATTAGAGACATGCATATAGCTATTTATGGTGACAATAAAATCTTTTCTGTTAGCCTTAATCGTTTTATATGTTAATAAACAATTTATAGGCTATGTGAGACTAAGTTTAAATACATGGTGGAACTTATGTATTTTTTTAAATTAGAATATGAATCAATTTGGCATATTGTAACAAATATCATTAACTATGCCTAAATGACTAGTGATACCCTCATTCAACTTTAGTTACAAAGAAATACACACTCTCTAAACAAAAATGATTTTACTGTAGCTACTTTAAACATTAAAGTTGACAATTGTACATGTAATAAAAAAGAAAACGTTATCAACGTCCTGACGCATTATGGTAGTGATCGAAAGTGATAAGGCTACCTACGAGAACCTTATCAGATTTAGGACATCGTCGGTGGCACGATGACCGTTGCTTCTAACTGCTATTTTAGTCTTACACGTCAATTGACGTGGGATCAACGACTCACACGCGGAAAACATAAATAAAACATAGTTAAACACAATTTCGAAGCGCATTAAACGTAAAATAAATGCAATGAAATGTAATTTCTATATCAAGGTCCACCCACTCGAGAAAGTTACGTTAGCGGTACAAGCTGGAATGTTAATGGTTAGAGCAATTATTTTCTACGAGCCACGACCGCTGGCCAAGATAGAATGGGACAAATTCACTTAAAATTTCGGTCCCGACACGAAAACACGAGTGACGCACGAAAAAGGAACCCAAAGTATCCTTCTTACATGGAAGCCATAGCTGCGATAAAACACTTTGAAATGACTGATATAATTAATTCATAAGAGTTTTGTAAATTCATATTACCTGATTTATTATTATCAGACGGTTCTAATCCTATAAATGTTTGATGGTAGAAATGTTAAGCTTAGGTCAAAGTCTAAGTTATTCAGTATTCATTAAAATTCCATTCTTACCATTTTCTTTAAATGTAATCATTATTTTTCTTTTAAATGTAATAGAATCTTGGAATTGTTAGCCCAATTTGCTCTTGAAGAAGAAGCTTCTCAACTTAATATTGAATAAAGTATATTAAATGAAAGAATATTTTATCGGAATCTAAATTCATCATTCATAATTGAGCAATTCTTAGTAAATCGTTACATATACAGTTAATACTTTTACAATGTATTCATTACTAAGATCATGTCGACACGCAACTTTTTCATTATATTTGCGTGTATGGATATTTTTAACTTTTTTCTCAGCTTCGTTCTAGAGTTTAAGTATTAGATAATTTTGACTCGTTTGTGCATTTAATTCAGTATTTTGTGAATGGGTGCTAATATACCAGTCTATTCACATCGTCCGTAAAACGAACGTGACTGCTGGTGTATGTCGCTGAATAACAATTAACTTTTACGATTACGGACGACCGGGCAATACTCTCAACCCTTAAATACTGTTTACGCAGCAAACGTGGTCGTAAATACCTTATTTACCGAAAAACAGCCAAGGCCTTCAATTTCTGTTTTACGATATTTACTTAGGTCCATTATGATCATTCGCTGTTATTACTGCGTATAAAAACCGAACCAATCCATTATTTCAATTCAGTTTTTTTTGACTAGGACTATTCGAAATATTAAAGTTTTTGTAACCAGCCTACGCAAGTGAATGCCCTGACTACCTCTATTTTAACTTTTATTAATTACACGTCTTTCTCATTCCCGACGTGACTGACAGTCCTAATGAATCGAGGAAGGCAGGCAACGAATAAATAAGGACACCAACTCCTTATTTTCTTTGGACGGTAAATTGGTCGATTACCCTGCATAAATAACTAGATGCCATAAAAGAAGCTCTTGTGTGTACCAAAAAATAATTACAAGAAATCTGCATACACAATTTTAATAAATAACTGTTAAAGACAGAATTGGCATGGGAAAGGTAAATCTGGTACGTATTCATGATATTGAAATAATGTTTGCTCAAAGACTTTTGAAGAAAAAAAGATCTTCATTCAATTCGTATAATTTGACAAAACAGGAGGCTTCTCATTGGCAGGCGGTGACTAAGCATGAAATAGGCAAAGACAGATGAAAGTGAGACGTGTTTCTTTTTCGCCCATTTATTTGACTTATATGGCCGATTCGAAAGCTGTAAAATGAGCGGCGTAATATTAGTGATAAATGTACTTTTAGTATAAAAAACTTTCTAATCGAATCCAATTCTCATGATCTCTCATTTGTTTTCTAATTGAAAATGATAAGTTTTATATCAAGTTTCAGTTATCTTTGTTTGATTGATACTATGTCTGAAAATTTCATCTATTATTTCTAGACGGTTCTAATCTAATAAATGTTTGGCAAAAGAAATGTATTAAGGTTACGTCTATATCTGTATTATTAAGTACATTTTTATTTTGATTTATTTGAAGTGTTAAAAATAATTGGAACAACAATCAGGTTTACGACACGATCGACGATGTTAAAAAATGCAATGGAACATTGGTAATGACAAATAATAATGTTTTCAACAAATTCAAATAACTTTGGATTATCCAACTTTCTCCAATATTGCATTCTATTAATTATTATCTATTTAAACTTTTAACTTCACATATTACTTACTATCTTATAGAGTCATACGTATAATCTAACTATGAGATTAATTTACCGGTATGAACTGTTAGTCGTGGAGAAAGTTGCGGATTTACATCATCGAGTCACGGTTTTCATTGCAGGTATCGGAGAAGACAATGGGTTGCATAACAGCTGTTACGATGTGAACATTAACAGGACCACATGCGGTACTGATCGTGTAATGCGGTTTTTCAGAACTCGTTAACTTTTGAGGTATAAGGAAATTACCTGCAGGAAAATTGAGATTGTTACTGAGATGAAATAAATCAGAGCAAGAAACAAACTAAAGAGTAAAGACGAAGAAATCTTTAATAAACATTATTTTGGTAATTGTTATGATTATTTTGATAGTTGTAACATTTTTTTAACTAAACAATAAAGGGGAAACGAAAACGTAACAATTTGAAGGAGTAAGTTAACTTCAAATGACATAACTATAAGCCTAAAATATTACATTAATTATGGAACTTATACATTGTATATTACAATGTAATTTGTTTGAAGGAAAATTACTGAGAAAAGGTGGTAATTACTAACGTACGTGAACTTAGCCAGAGTGTTATTTAAATATTTATAGACCAAACGCCGAAGGGCTTTGTTAGCAGAGCGTGTGTCTATTCTTATCCACCCTTCGTATCACCTAGTGTCTATTACGAAAGTACGCATTCGGTTCCATTATCTTGTGAACACATATGTGCATTAAATCATACTCCAAGTAATACAATTGCTATAGCTACATTCAATATGTAGGTAATCAGGTTTAAAGACGCGAATGAATGGACTGATCGACATACAAAATATAGTCGTGACCTCAAAAGCCTTCTACACTATGGGAGCTAACAAACTATGGACAAGTTGATAATAATTACATTTTCGTAAACCGAAAACACATTTGCCCAATGTCCAATTTGCCGTTGTACCTATTACGTGACCACTTGAACTAATATTGTTATTCTTGTGTCTTATTGTAATAGTTTCAAACTTGTACTGGCTGGACGAGTGTCAAGTTAAATTAGGGACATTGTTATGATGGTCTAATTTTGATAATAATCTTCAAGGTAACGAAACTGATAATTGTTTTCTTCTAATATGAACTTTATAATTTCAAACTTTTAAAGGTATCTAGTACTTGCTTTTTAAACTGAAATTCTTTTAAAATAAGGAATAATTAAAATATATTAGTAGATTTTCTTTACATAATTACGTAATAATTTAATCAAGGAGACTTTCGATACATTATTAATTACATATTCGATACATTAATTAATTATTTCCAACCAAAAATCTTTATGTTTTGAAAAAAATTATACCATTTATTGTATAAATTCTCTCGAATGACAATAAAGTATAAGTAGAGAGTAATCTGAACCTCTTCATCGTTAATAAATAATAATAATTGTCCATCGTGTCACTTGGCACCATTGCTTTAATAACGCACGAGCGTGGGTTGCTAGCATTGTTGCGTGGGAAAACAGCCCAATTGTACCCACTTGCTATGCATCCGGCTATACGTGTAAAGTACTATTAAACTAAATGTCTTTAAGAGAACACTAAACTAAATGACTCTTGAAATAATTAATTTATTAACTGTTTCGATTCTGACGGTCGCTTGCCAAATTATGAACTATGCAGAGATTCACTAATAATATAATCAAATCTTGGAAGTCAATTTTATTTATTGTATAACAATGAAATTTTGTATGTACGTATGTATCGGATGTGTGGATATCTTGGACCTGATCTGATGATGAAGGTAGCAGGTAGAACTCTTCAATGTCTGCTAGTATAATCCTCGAGTTAAATCTCATACAACTGTAAAAGAAATGGAACTGAAGAAGGATTGGTACTGATGATATAACGAATGTACGAATGAACAATTAATGAACTAGATGGGAAAGTATTATAAGTTTTTTTAAAGTTTTAAACAACAAAAGTAATATTGCATTCCGTAATATAATTATTTTGCAAGAGACAACGCACGGAAGTAATTTCAAACAGTGCATGTGTATGTTCGATCGTCTATCAAGACATCAAGGCAATACATGTGGTAACTTTCTTATATCGATACTACTGCTAACCGTGCGTGATCCGAAATAGATTCAACCTCGGTTAAAGGTTCGTTTGATGTTAGTACATCAATATCCGTTAGACAATAGAGGATATATAAATAAACATGAGCAGCAAATTGTGACAATAAAGAGGAATATTGATAAGTACGTATATTTAGAAGTTTTGTGAACTCAGTCGAATTTCAGAATAACTTCTACTCTTTTTATATAAATATTAAATTAAATATGTATTAAATATTGTCAATTAAATATAAAGTTAAAGTTACGGAATGTTACGCTTTACCAAGATGATGGTATGAATTACTTGAAGACTTATTTGAATCAATTTCCGATCAGAAATTTATTTTTCTAACTTTTTATCTATTAATTATTCAATATAAGTCCTTACCTTCCTAGACATTTACCCTATTACCGTTTCAGAATACTAAAAGTTGTTTGGCTAAATTCGGAAGGCCGATAATGTTTCTGGCAAAATTAGATTAAGGTCAATGATACTGTATACCATAATGTACGTAAATACATGTAATGGTTTGGTGATAGTAGCCAGTAGGTACATTGAGTGCAACATTACATCTACTTGATATTTTAACCACGAAAGTAGTACAAGAGCGCCAGTTAGGAAGTGGCACAATGTCCACAATCAATAACGGGAATAGCTACGAATAATCATAACTTTATTCCAGTTAAAACAATTATTTACACTTAGTATTTCTAATTAAAACAAAGTAATTTAATAATTTGTTTAGAAAATAAAAGCTTTTTATTAAATGTTGGCTTTTCCAACTTACCTTAGCTTGAGTAGCTATAAATGAATTTAATTAACATGGAGAATATATGTATAAATTTTCATTAATCAGATCTTTTCCTTTCAAATCTTTAAATCTTAAATATTTATCGGTCCTTAAATTCTTAGATTATTCAATTAATTTCGTCCTTTAAGGTTAATGAAAGCGATCTAACTATACTACAATACATTAATTTGTGTATCTTTTATTCTTTTGTTATTTCTCTTTCCTGGGATATAAATGTAAAAAAATACAGTCGCATTGAGAACCTCCTTCTTTTTTGAAGTCGATTAAAATGCCGGTAACTGGACAATAAGAGCTGATGAATCAAAATACCCTTAGGCATTTCCGACCACAAAGAAACATTTAACTATTCATATCTCGAACAGGATGAATCAGGATCAAGTAATGTCCAGGTTGGTAGTAAATTTCTAAAACTGTATTATTACGAATAGTTTTCGTCTTAATTTAAGATTTCAAGTTCTAATTCTTCGTAGTAGTAGTTCTTCAATTTCAAGGACTTTGAAGATATGAAAATCCACATTCAACTACGCATAAGCTTGCGTAAGGTACATGTAATAGTAACAACATAATTAATTATGAGCATGATTGCTGAAACTTTACAAATTACTATTTAAAATTTCACGCCTCTCTAATTTCGTAAAGATGTACAATTGTGTAAGTTTGGAGATTGGATAAAACAAACCTGTATTATGTATATATACTTCGTACGTGCAATCGAAAACCCGTGAATAGACGTGTTTTGCAATACGTACATTGATAAGAAGTTGATAATAAATCTTGTAAGCGATAATGAGAACATTATCAGCTTTGATAAAGCGGTAACATTTAGGTGCCAATAGAAGAAATGTACTCGAAAACATTTATATCAGCGATGTCATTCATATGTAGCTACTGTTGACAACATTGCTTTCATTATAGAAAATATACTTATTGCGTATTGGCATTGTGTTAAAGACAAAAGTATCATTGAAGTAGGTGTGACGTTCGATCACATACGAAAGTGCTACGAGGAAATGTACATTGTTGTGGAGTGAGAGCCTATTATTGTCAACAGTCATAATTGGCCGATCAATAGCTTTCTTTTTACATACATTTACAATATTGATATATGCAATATGAAAAGTAATACTGCATTGCGTACTGCAATCGATACTGATATAATTTCCTGATCGTAATCGCATTTAAGTGTTATATTACCTGTGTATCTAATGTTTTAACGTATATTTTATGTTACTTTTTTTGTGAATCAGTTTGACTGTGCATTAATTTAATATTAACTAAAATTTAAGCACGAGTCCTTAGAATTCTTTGAATTAAATCCCCATGTTAATTTTGCTTTTTTTCTCGGAGACGAACAAAATAAAAGTTAAAAGAAAACGGTTGGGCAGCTGGCAAAATTTATTAGCAATGTGTTTTCGGATTTATGACACGTATTGCCTTTATACTGGTTTGATCGTACAATGTATTAAGGAGATGCAAGCCGACGCCTGTGTGTGTAAGGACCAGGTGACGAAACTGGTTACCCTCTTGCGGTCAGGTGTGCTCCGCGACTGCATCCAGATTTCACTCATGCATGTATTGCACGGTGCAATCGAGACTTCAAAAAAGTTATTTGCAAACTGGAAAACATCTGCCTTAAGAAACTCGACGCTTTACAATCTTTTGCTTTAGGTTTTATTGTGCAGCCGCGCTGAATACCAGCCGACGGTGTTGGTAAAGGTGGAAACATTAAAACGCTTTATGCAAAGACGCTCGTGATTTTAGCTTTTACTGGAGATACTCGGATATTATAAAATATATAACTTTTTTTTTTATAGATAATTTTTGTGTATTTGTAATTCGTACATTTTTGAATAGATATCTAATATGCTTACATACGTGAATAAACATCAAATATATTCGTTAAAAGATCTAAATTGGTACTTTGAAACGGATTCAACATGAATTCATAATCACACCGACATTTCCAAGTGAATGGTTCTTTTACTCATCTTTTGATGTAATCAAATACAGAAGTGTTTTTTATCTGTTGTAAGTAGCTCACTGTTTACGTATACTCGCTGTTAATAGGAGTGGAAGTCTTTAGTAAGTCCTTATACAATACCTGCGGCAGTCTCGATTACAATCCCATTGTTATGTTTATAATCCGAAGCTTGGAGACGAGGCCGCGCGAGGTAAGCACAGTGCAGCCAACATAAAAATGGGGTTTGATTTATCAACTAAGATTAACTCTATCTACAACACAGAAATACTTTGTCCTGACTTTACATGGCATGTGGAACGGCGTTTCCTTTGAAGATGATCGCAGCGTTTCCATATTAACGATTTACGAATATATAAATTTATTTTTCTTACGGTCCATTTATTATTTTTTTCGGAAAGGTATTGACTACAAAAAGTACTATAATATATAGATAATTCATTGTTAACGTTACAATATATGCCACTTATGTAAGAGTCAAAAACGTGAAAAGTTTATGAGAATGTATGATTGTTACTCTTTTGCGTTAAAACCGTTGATCCGATTTGGATGAAATTTGGCACATACAGTTTATGACCTCGATTAACAGATAGGATACTATTTATCGTAGTAGTAATCTAAATGTCAAAAGCGGGCGGAGTCACGGGTAAAAGGTAGTATACTATGTAGTTAAACATAAACATAAAATAAACGCTTTTTACACTCGTAGCCCCACGCTAGGATTTTCTCGTCGTGTCGTGGGTGCCATGGACACACAAAGACGAATACACAAACACTTAGACCGAGAACAGAAATCGAAACTCATCATTCAGATGTCTGTCTGGCCGGGGATCGAACCCGGGACCCACTGACCCCCGTGTCAGACCGGTATGGTGACCGCTCCACCACGCGGGTCGTCAAATAATGGATAGTTTACTACTAATGTTACAATCCACGTAACTTACTTAAAAATACAAAATATACCTTTGAAAATGTTATATTAAAAAAGAGTACTATAAACAAGTTTTTCTATAGTAATGATGTAAGCTCACCTACTGGTAACAAGGTACATATTGAACGATCCTTAACGAATAGCGCTCATCTCGTTACTATCGAGTTAAATCCGGTTGTGACTGTGGTATTAAGGATTATTCTGACCATTGACTGCTTATTGGCTTGTTAGAATATGATAAACATTAAATTAGAAAAGTAAAAAAGCGTTAAAAAAACGTAATTATATAACAGATTTTAATTAAAATATAAGAATTTATCATACGAAAAACCTACAGTTATATTACTGTTATTTACTTAAGTTTATTTCGTTCACAAGCAAAGGACTTTTATTAATGGTTAAAGTAAGAAGTCCTTTTAATCATTCAGAACCTTAGCTTTGATGATGGTCATTAGTCAGTCCCTTAGATGTTTACGACGAAAAGATACATTCAAGTACCTATCCAGACATTTTTCAAGTCAGTTCTCAGAATTGCAGTCAAATCGTTCAATAACAAACGGGATGGCGCATGTGTCATCGTTTATTACAAGCCTCTATTCATCTTGCTGGGTTATGTATGTGTTTATGTTAAGGTCAAATCATGCAAATAGGTTTTAGGTATATTGTCTGCTATAGTTTAATTTTAAATTAAGTACTTATGGCGTCCATATTATGTCAATCTGATGTCTACACGGTTATTTCTGCCCCGGAATCTTGCCGTCTTAGTTCGTGATTCGTTTGGCGATTTATTTGTTTATGTTTGTAAAATAATTAGAAGTTGCAGAAATGTAAATAAATTGTACGGTAATATTGATAATGGGTTTTTTTGGCGTTTTAACATCCGAGATATTCAACTGATTTTGGCATTGAACTTGAATATCTTCTTATTTTATTTGGGTATAAATGTATTGAAAACTCAGCGGGTTTTATGACCCAATTAGCACTGATATCTCATATAATAGGAAAGGGAGAAGAATACTTCCTATTAACAGCAAATTTCAAAACCAGAAAAGCAGAGATAGAAGAAAACCTAAAAATAAACTACAAATTAGTATTTACCTACAATTATGAGTATTTAGCTATTTACTACTAGTATTACGCTATTCAAATTGTATTTGATTTGACATTAGCCAATTTATAATAGATAAACGTAATTTCGAAAGCATATATTTTTAAGGAACCGACGTAAATAGCAAACAAAATTCGTACTCTCGACTGATACAATCGTCTTTGTTCGGTTATTTCCAGGAAGACTAATTTGCGTACCTTTCGTTCGCCATTTGCATCAATCTCCATAGAACGTGGAAGCTGGAACTGTTTTCGTATCCTGTTACCGCTGAAACATGCTTGTTTACTATCTTCATCACCCATATGCTTTTGTTGATATCTGGCAACTTCAAAAAGGTTAGTAACTTTTAATTCAGTGTGGTTTGTTTACTTACCGTGTCGACCAAACAATTTAGTGATTTCAGAGAAGCAATCAATATGCAACCGTGTAAAAAACCGCACGGTACGAGCTCTCGGTTGCTCGCAGCTGGGTATCCACTCGATTATTGATTTGCATGCTTTCCTTTACAAAGATCACTTGCACGTTAACGGTTCAGTCACAAAACACAGATGAGACGTCGCACAGATGAATGGGACGATCAGAGTTTCACTTGACAATGAGCCCTTTACTTATCTAGGGATATCGCACTTTATCTCTATCGTCACTCGTTTCGACACTAGATTCGTTAGAGTAATTCGAATTTCTCAGCACTCGAACGTAGGCTGTGGTCGGATGGAATTAAACAATGGTGTACAGCCAAAACAATCAAAGATCGCGAGGCGCGCACCGCACGTGCCGCCTCGCCCGCGGATACCTCCGGACTGACGGGGCGTCGGGGCTCGGGGCCGCGGTGCGACGTGCGACGTTGAGTAAAGATTGCCGCTTGTTCGGGTGCACTCGCACGGTGCCGTGTTGCTGAATTCGTCTGCCGAGCGAGATCAAGGTACGGAGGTAGTTGAAGGTGATTCGTCTGTGTGCACTGAAATTCGTTACATGCATCGCTGCGGTGTAGTGACACCTGCTTTGTGCACGAACCTTTATACGAACAGGTCTTTCAAACGGGTTGAAGGTTTTTTCCAGAGTTTCATTTGGGTATTTCCATATAGGGATAAATTGCTGTCTGCACACGTTAGATATAATAAACATAGCTTGTCTTATGTTAGCTTCACTTAGTTATTGAACGTAAACTATGTACATCTAAAATGTACATTTACCTTAACTCATATTGATATTAATAAATAGCGGCATATCGATTGAAATACAGTAACCATTGCGATTGACTGAATACCTCGTCCTTCATAATTGTTGAAGGCGGTTCAAACAAGTATTTATATACGTAATCATTACTGTTATCGCGTATATTATAAGTGTGATACCGTACAGATCTTTCGACTCTGTAATTAATATAATTACGGAGGTAATCAGAGTTTAATTACTCTGTAATAAACACTTACATTAATCAATATTCTCATTTATACACATACCTCCGATCCAATTTTTTTGGGTCATTTTATATGTAAGGTTTAATGCTATTTTAATTAATGCTTTATTAAAACTAAAGTGTATCTTTTCAATCTACAAGTTTTTTAAATGTAACAGGAATTTAGTAGACCATAACCTTTGCAAGAAAGTAAAATTTCTTGCGTGTTATATTATTAATAACGCCAAAAAACACTAAATATACACTTCGGACAGCAGAATGGGGCCACCTTATAATTTCAGTGCTAAAACGCTGAGGCTTCACGAAAATGTATGGGGGGACTATTTTTTTTGCAGGATTGAAGCTAGTATATTAACCTTCATTTTAGTATATGCGTTGTTTTAAATTTAAAATAAGGCAGGTGAAATTTTTCAACGATTTTTCAAATAAAATGACAAGGTAAGAACAATTAAAAAGAAATCGTCTATTCAGTCATACCACTTTATTAACTTCTAGTGCATTTACGACAGCTGTCATTAGGTTTGGCATATAATTAATCAATTTTATCACAATTGAGGGATATTCTCCCACTCTTCCAGAATTTCTGTCTTCAGCGCCTGCAAATTTTTTGGGGCAGGCTGGTAAGCGACGTGTAAGCGACTTGTAAGGACACGTCTCTTTAGTTCGTCCCATAGATGCTCGATAGGGTTCATGATAGGGCTTCGTGCTGACCATCTCAATGAATGAAAAACTAGTGTTTCGGAGGTACTGGATGACATTTCTTGCAGTGTGCGCTCTTACATTGTCCTGTCCCGTCAATTATTTACGGGCTGCTGACCTTTTTTTTTTGCCTTGGGAGCCTTGGGAGCGACGCAGGTTATGTGGGATTTTTACCGCACTAAAACCCCCCCGGTGGCCGTC
>DWTU01000110.1:0-23076 GCA_018251515.1 Cecropterus confusis | reverse complement strand
CGGCCGAGCTACATGAGGGGCTTTATTCGGAAGTCGGAGTTTCTTGATTCGGTCGCCGCGCTCAAAGCCCGCGATAAAAGCTATGCAATAGCTTAATAATGCAGAAAACTACGTAGAATTAAGAACTACTTTATAACTGCCAGTTAAAGAGAATTTCCGCGTCAACATCATAGAATACTAGTAAAATAATTAAGATCGGTTTTCGCAAACTTTAAGGTTACCTTACGGATCATTAGACTCGACCTTGTGCGGTAATGAATCCCCTTCAAAATAAAACTAAGTATATGTTGTCTTTGTCAGGATATCTGGACAGAAGTTCAGTTATCTATAATGCATATCAAGGTAAATATTAAACTAATGTGTTGTGGTCTAGAATTATTATGTGCAAAGTGGTGTTATAATCGGTATATGATTAAAACTGTGTGTATATATGTACATATATACACGTACATAGGCACGTGCAGCCGTGCGTGCGTGAATGCATGCGTGCGTGTGTTTGTACGTAATAGGACACTTTGTGCTTCGGTTGCAGGAAATGTATTGATACTTTATATTAATGGTACTATTAAAACGAATACTGGTTTGTATGAGGCGCCGAGGAAGCGATAAAAGTTGTTAGAGTTCCAACTTATACACTTTAAAAACTTGGCAAAAAAACGTTTGGTAAATGGAGATCTCCTGCCAGACTAGGTGATCATGCATGGGGAGCGGCCGTGCTCCGACAGTCCATGTTTGGAACTTGTAAATATGCAGGATGTTGAGATAACTCCGATAGCGTGATTCAGAAAACGGTGGCGCCATCTGTTGATGAGTAAACTTGTAGTCAATTACAGATGTCGTGGACGGTGTCGTAATCTGTGCCTTTTATGGGTGCGAAATACGCACTTGGATTTTTTAGGTCTTGTCTATACAAGACACAACTAAATGACTATTCATTTATGCGACCTCCAGGATCTGCGCCCTGTCCCTGGGTACTGCTGGTACTATCCTAGTTCCCGCGCTAGTCGTGAACATCAGTGACCAGTCATCATCGACGAGGTGATTCTTGCTTTATGTTTCTCACACATATTAACCAATCCAAAATAGTATGGGAAAATTCAAAGATAATTGAAGAAATATTTTATACAAAGTTGAACTTCTGTTAACATTCTTTGCATGACTTCGGTCGTGTGTGAGCACCCGTTTTAGTTTCGTTTAACTTCATTAAAACTTTCTCTTTTATCCAGTCAGCCGGCGCCCGCTATATTTATTTCTAGAAATAAGACTCTTAACCTGATTAGGTCCTTCGGGACGGTTTTGGAGAAAAGTATGAAATAACCCGATTATATACATGTTTGTAAGTAATAAATATTTCGAAGGTCACTCAATATTTGTCGTAACATAATTGACATCTTATTTTCGAATATCGACTGATTTTATCCCTTCGTAGACAACAATATACAATTTTATCGAAATATTAGCTGCAATTCTATCCACATATCTAAGCACATAGTGAAGTACACAATATAAGCATTGGCATTAACGGTAAACAATCTGACAGCGTGTATATTCCCGAGGTATGCACGAGTTCCCAGCAACTATCCCGGAGCACACAAACACACCGCGCGCCGCAGCTCGTGCTCGTGCAAATAATTCGTACATAGCAATGTTACACTGTGAAGTTGTGTAGTCATTGTTTCATAATATTACATTTCGCATTGTATGAGCTCTTCGAGAATCTACTTTATGCGATATGGGTTCTTCTTTCCCTTTCAATGTTTTAAACACGATAAAATACTAAAACATGTAATACCACTTATAAAAATTTGTATATCTAATTATAAAGCTGTGTTAGTTTTAATGAGATCACCATATTTACTTTTATCCTAAAATATAATAATGTTCACAGAGAGGACGTTGAGAAGCTTAAGATAAGGAGCTTACAGTCATAGCCTTAAAATTCTTAAAGTACTATGTTTCGATTTATAATTTGAGACATAATTATTGATATACGAAAGTATTTATAACTATAACATTAGGTTCATGTAGTATTTTATATATTGTGATTATTGTTAAGCGCAAATCAACATTTTCATCCAAAGGAAAATAGCATAGAAGAAATTCATGGGAAAAAGAGTCCGAAAGGCGTTTGTAATGCCCCTAATCCTAAAAGGGAATCGTGATGGATAACGGTATAAGCGCTCCTAACGAGGGATGCTGTAACTTAATTTCGCCGATCACATTTTAATTTTCCCTCAGATTATAATTATCTGCCTTCATCCAACGTACAAACAATCGCAATTGAACAACGTTTTTATATTATTGAAGACATGAACATGCAGGCCGCCTGTGATTGTGATGTCTGATATATCATACGAATTGTTTCAGTTTACTATTTCCAACTATACTCATAAAAACGTTAAACTAATTGCAATTGTCATTGTATGTAAAGATTAAAAATTTTAACTCCTCAACCTTGATGATGCCCTTTGCATACTTCGAACCTAGACCATAGAAGTTGGCCAATTCGTGCTTACGTATATGGAATAAGATTACTATGTAGAGATATAAGATGAAAATTTTGACCATCAACTCCTCAAACCTGATGATACAGGCAGCTTGAGCTGTAGTGATTTATATTGGATGGGTTAAGTTAGGTGAGGTATAATTTATAAAAGTTTTGTTAGTCATGGCTTAGGACAAAATTTTACACTTATGCTAAAGCTGAATTTACGTTTGTATTTATGTTTCAATTAATGCTTTCGTGTTTACTTCGTAAATATATATTTACGAAGTAAAATTAGTGACATTATATGACATTATAGCGTGAAAATTGTTTTTTAACAAATAATGAAAACGGACTTCTATGCCACAAAAAATAAAAAAATAAAAAATTAAATATATGATGGTTACTTACATACAGAATACATAGTACATAGTTCTGAAGTCGGCGCTCATATACTTGAAAGACATGGATTCGTCGTTGTAATCTAATAAAAAATGTTGAGCGCCGACTTCGGGACTATGTACTATGTACTGTGTATGTGTTTCTCTTTTTTGTTATTTTGTTTAACTATGTTTCTTGTGTAGGTTATTTGTATCGTAATACAGATGCTATTTTTTTAGTTTGCAGGTATATTTTATGTGTATATAAATATAATCTGTTCAATATAAAAAGCGTGTGAAACTATATTTTAAAATGGCACGTGCTAATTAGTGCTAAGAAGCTGTGTATCTATTCCAATAATAGACATTTTAATTGCAAAAACATACTGATGTTTATTTTCATAACTAGCTGACTGAACTTCGTAGCGTCCAAAATGTTGAGCTGATTTAACCAAATGTTAATAAGATCCTAAATAATTAGGATCTTAGTAACACATCGAAATAAATACTGTACATTTATTAAGTCCAGTAGTTTATTGGAGTAATAACATAAAGGATATACAATTTCAATAAAATTACAAACATCGAGTACCTATTTCAATGGCGTGTCGACGAGACATTCGATTAATTGATTTTTTTATATTTTCCTATTATTAAACACACTTCCTGTTACCAGCGGTTTCGTCCGCAGTCAAGGATCACTGATAACACAATAATTGGTTAACTTTCCGTCCTTAACCCCTGATCAGGATAATAATCAGGACTAAACCAATGTGTACGTTTATCAAGCTGTTTCTTGTCAAGATTAAAAATATAAAAAGGTGACATTATTTTACTTAATTTAAAAAATAAAAAATGATAAGATCGAAAATATATCAGATAGCGCACGTCAGCGGTCAGGTGTATGTTTCCCTAATTCACATCCAAGCGTCCGCTCTGCTTTCCCCGATTTCAATTAGGATCACGCCGGGAACAATAAAAGCGCCGATAGGAATATTGTGATTGAATAATATTAATATCGCGACAAATTTAAAGCAATAAAAGTCCAGTCCAATAACGCTCAGTCAGTTATTATGTCTATAAAATAAAAATTGGATCACAGCCACTTCAATATGTTTACAGTTTGAAGCTACTTCATATGTTTACTACAATCCCTTCAATTCAAGGGAAAGGAAATTATTACACATTAACTTCTTTACTTTGTTATTGTTTCTTGTTCACTAGCTTGTGTTAAAAGCAACTTATTATCAACTTTTAATGTTTGCGCCACTCTTGTAAGGGATATTCTGATTTAGTCTCCTGGTGTCGAAACACATTTGTCACAAATAAGACTTTTACTAAGTCAATTTCTAACTTTTCAAGGTGATATTAAAATCATTAAAAGCAGCAACACTACCACATCTATTTTGCTGTACAGGAGAGGCGTAGAACATTGCTACGTTCTGCTTAAAATCGTAAAAGACACTTAGTCGAAACATTTCAACGTAGTCTTTATGGGGATTCATGCAACTCTGACCCATTTTTGATAACATTTTTTCTTATTTTATGTTGCTAATAGATGATCATGGGTAGTACTGATTACTCACCATCACGTGGAGAATTTTAGCAAACTGTCTACGTAATTTGACCACTTTGCTCATTGCTACCGTTGGATATCTGTATCTTACTCCATATTTTAAAGGGATACTAGCTGATCCGACTAGAGGGACCGATCACAGATGCACTGCCGGTCCTGAAGACTAGGATTTTAGCCTTATATATAATTCAGTCGATATCCACGCCCTTTACCCGAAACCCAACAACTTCTGTACGCTAGACAAGAGATGGCGTGGCGTAGCTTCCCAGATGAACATCTATTTATTTTAGAACGTTTCTGTACGCTCGTTTGCTATTGCTTCTACAAAATATACGCATATTCAATGGTACATTTGGTATGTGGGTTACTGCCAAGCCTAGGTAATGACAACAATATTCCTCCTCTTCTCATGCACGCACATGGTAGATTGGATCTTACTTCTTTCATCTTATGTGGTTCATTTCCCTAATTATACGAAAATATAATCTTGAATACATTATTATTCCATTAGGGAAGTTTTATTTAAGTCACATTAGTATAGTAATTAATCACTCATTATTAAATCGCTTAAAAGATAATGTCTTCCGTGTGTACTAAGGAAATTTTGACTGATTTCTTAAATACGTAAAGTTGTAGTACGTTATTAAAAAAAAAAAAATATATATATCTTACAAATACTAAAGCAATATTGATAATTTACATTATAATATTCAACAAAGGTTTTTTGCATTTAAATTTATTGGGACAGTACTTCAAGGTAAGCGACCTAAGTCTAGAGGGCGCCAATAAACTTCAAAATGTGTTCCCTATTAGCAATATAAATAGGGGTAAATTTATAGGTTTTATATTAGGCGGCGGTTCTCAAGCTTTACTGCACGCTATTAAAAGCGGATGTCAAGACCGTACGACCGACGTGACAGCCTTTACGGATATTTAACTATTACTCATAAAATGCCGCGTAAAATTATGGTTCAGAGCAGATTTAACAAATTACATTTTATGACTCTGAGGCTGTTTAACACTGACAAGCCTGACCGCTGTGTCTTGAAACTATAATATTTATAAATATTTATTTCATCTATAAGATGTTACAATATTTTATAACATCTTATAGAAAAAGTGCACGAAGTGCGTGACTCGCTGTGTCGTACGAATTTTATAGTGTACCCTCCACCTCCAGATCGGTCGATTCTACGTTTCAACCTGATGCACAGGAACGCAGATAAGTTGTTGCAGTGAGTAGATAATTTTACATACAAAATGTTTGATAATCAGTCCTACCTATCGTTCATTCATAAATGTCTAGGCTTGCTAAAGTTAACATCATATGCCATCCTATTTTTTAAGATCATTTTATAATTTAGCTTAATCCGCGGTGGAATCTCAAAATCAATAGTTCATAACGCCGGTAGCGATACATTTTGATTGTGGAAATGTGGAGGTGGAAATGTAACTATGAATGTAATTAATTTTATTTTAATATCAGTTACAACATTTAAGATAAATTGTTTTAGTTTAATAACGTTAATGTCGCTTATAAGTCGGTTCTAGGTCGATGTTCGATTATAGGTTTTATTAAATATTCATTTCATTTTATCAATATCCGTCCTTCATCAAGTTGGTTAATATTAATGAGAGGTTCATTACATTGGTATGCATAACGCAAACAATAAGTGCACGTAGCGAATAAATTATTCAAAGTAAATTTATGCGCTAGCATTATAGAGTGCATTAAATTAAAATTAATCTCCTTAAACCACATATTAGGTAAACTTTCATTTCGAATAATAAATTATCTATTAATAAACACTGCGAATTTAATTAAATTACATAAGTACGCATTTCAATATTATTTATTTTTTCAAATGTCACATGTAACTATGATTGTAAATATGAGCACTGTTTAATTATATATTTAAATATAGAAATATGAATGAAAAGGTAATAAGAAGTACGTGTAAATATAAAATTCGTTCAGCAATATTGTAAAAGAAAAATAAATCTGCAGAGTAGTCGGGCGCGGAGACTACTCTGCAGTATTTCGTACCCACCGCCGACGGACCTGAGCGCACAGCTACTCCTATTGTAAAAGCTTTTTATATTACAATAGCTACAAGCAAGCTTTTAGATACTTAAATACTTATTTTTTATATTTTCGTCGTTTTTTAATCGACTTCAAAAAAGGGGGAGGTTCTTAATTGGACTGTATTGTTTTTTTTATCTTCGGGACTTCGGACCTATGTACTGTGTATGTAAGAAATCAACATATATTTAATTTTTTTTTTGCTTTTCGTGGTATAGAAATCGGTTTCTATTTTTTGTTCCGAATACATTAATCAAACAAACATCTATTTAATTGACCGATTAAAGTGTACATATATAAATGTAATATAACATATTATGTAGCACGCTGCTTGCATGCATGCTGCCCTACATGTGACTTTTATCCACTAGTGGTGCTCGAGAGGTAGAAGCTAAATTCACTCATATTTTAGAAATTATGAAATAACGCGTTAATTTTCATTAGATAAAAATAATACATACGAGGCATTCCATTTTAGTCCTCAGGGGTAGCAACGCAGCTGTGGCTAGCCATACGTGAGACTTTGATCTTACGTAGGGTTGATTACAGATGTCCATGGGCAGCAGTCGCCACTTACCATCAGGTGGGCTGCATGCTTGTTTGCTACTTCCATACTATAAAAAAAGAATAACGCAAGTGGTATAAAAATAATAATTATAATATACCAAACTAACTTCCACATAAAAGCAGACGGCGTTTCTCAGAGATCTATAACTTCTTTGTAACTATTGCCCATAAAGATTAATTAAAAAGTGGATTATATTCCAGCAATGTCGTCTCCTTTAGCCTTTAATGTTTTTTGCAAAGTCCGATATTAGGTGTTTACAAAAGCTGGTGGAGGACTTTTATACCTATCTTATAATGTATCTTGGGAAATAATGATTAAATTTTTATTTCATTCAGTAGATTGAAGGGGTTTCCAAGGTTATTTGGTTGGTGAGATATAATAAAAAGGGTTCTGATTAGATGCTATGAATTTCGGATTTCGATTAATGTAAAATATAGATAAACGCGTGAGGAGATTATATTTACTGATATTGAGATTTTTCTAACTAGTGTGTATCCCAGCTGATTTACATACATATAAGGTGACCATATCGGGTTTCAGGAGGGCTAACGTTATCGGTTATTACCCAAGTTCTGTATGGCTTTGGCAACTGATGACACGGGTGGCAGCATTTTCTATTTCTATATTATGAAACAAAGAACTCTGACAGTGAAAATGTCTTACAGATCATTATGCTAAGTAATACTATAAGTTTTAATGTGTGTCAAAGACAGACATAACTATTTAAAGGTAAGTTTAAGCAAGGTTAGTATATTATAGGCAATAAAAATAACCGATCGGGTAGAATGAACATAATTAAGAAACGCAGTGAGTTTAGTACACGTGATCATCCGTTCATACTTGAAGCTGATCACAATGCCTTGCTATACTTGAGGACAAAGATTTTAAGTAAGTAAATCGGCACCCACATCCTCCCGACGAAACGTATGAACGTCTTAATGAACCGTGAATATTCTCTTATCTTTTTACCTTGTAAATAAATTAAGACATTTGTCGTGTTAGGTAGATTTCAAAGACTCGACAATAAATGCCGGTTTAAGTGGCGATAAACCTTTATTTCAATAGTGTAGCCCAGAGAGTCTCGGACAGAAGTGGCAGACGATAACCGTTCCCAATCCAATATTCATCGAACATCTATCGTTTCTAGAATAGTACTGTAAATTTTATGTCTGAAAACGTCGTAACGACAATGCAAGTACGTTTCAAGAGGGCAATAAACGCTTTATGGAAAATGAATTCTGTGTGCTTACTTTGTGCGTTTACTTGTCTCATGTTTATCAAAATTTTTAACGATTCGAGATGTTTAGACTTCCGTTATCAACAAAGTTGAAAAAAAATTTGATTGTTAAGCAAAACTGTTAATGAAGCTTTAATTAGACTTCTTAACTAGAATATTTTCAACATTAAAGCACAATAAGTCAGACAATGTTTTTTTCAATTATCGCGCAGAAATACTAAACCTCGTATATAACTAAACTTTAAGTATTTGAACACTTTTTGTTTTTGTATTTTGCTACTTATTTATTTGACGTGCAATGAGTGAAAAACCGACTTAGACGCAAAAACACCATTGACGATATCGGAGATTTACGAGAATATACCTACTCGAAAACAAATCACGAGATTACTGCGGTGTAAGACTATATTAAAATGTAAAAAACACAAGATATTGCGTAGCTTGTGTTTGCATAACATTTCCATGCTAATACTTTTAAATCAGTATATTTATCAGACTGGCGCACGAACACTTTTGTGGCGTACGCAATGATCTGAATTTTAAATCTCGGTAACGTAAAGCTGTCCGCGTCTATAGACTAAGTAGTAAGTAGACCAAGTAGTAGTAGTCGTGCTCGTAATCAGTCATCTGTCAATAATACTAAGAGTGTGCCTAATTGATTCGATGCATCCATCTTTATTTTTTCACCGATTGCGTCTGAAGGAGGGTAAAGTTTTTTCGGGCGTATGTATGCATGTGTGTATGTATGTATGCATATTTGTATTAATTTATGTATGTAAGTTTATTTCTATAGCTCGTTCTAAACCCCCTAACGGCTTGACAGATTGTGGAGTATGACATTTTATTGAAATCGTCTTAATTTTCAGAGTGACATGGGCTTAATGACAATGGCTTCTGCAAATAGGGAAAAAGGGTTTTTAGTATGACGACAACATGGACATAAAATAAAAGTAATAAACCATCCTATCATATATATACACTATATTACTCGACTAATTTTGAAGAAAACTAATATAAAGCGTTAACTTAAATACATCATAATGAAAAAAATGGTCTTAAGCAGTCAGGTTTTTTGATTTAATATACTTAACAATGTAACTCATTCATAAAAAAATGTTGTTGTTCATTATAATTGTAAAACGTACAAATTACGTAATTGTACAACAAGTAATTGCATTTTTTGATCATTTACAGAATGGTCATATGCTCGTGCAAAGTGCGTATAAAAGTAAAATAAAATTTTAATATGCCATGGGGTACTCGCGGGGGCCCTGTTGCATCGTGAGGTCGTGGTCATGGCGAAACTGTAGCGAGAAACCGCTGAAATGCAATTGTAATATATTATCTACCTGTGTCAATTGTAATATGTGAGTGTGTAAAGTGTAGTATGTGCGTTTTTTTAGGTATCATATCACGAAACACAACACTCATGGTATTCTTATGCAAACTATGCATTATTTGTGATTTAAATTAACGATAATAAATACTAGGAAATAACATATATTTAACATTTCAAATTATTCAATAAAGAATGTGAGTGCATTCAGCCCCTCGCGCTAACCGCATCATTACGGCGCGGGAACTTCAACTGAATGACAGTGACGAGCGCTGCGTTAAGAGCTATTCAACCAAACACTAATTAAAACACATATAATTATTTTACGATATGCTCTCATGTACGTTCACATCAATAAGATGATTCCAATGAAGCAAAGTTTAATTAGTGAAAGGGACAAATGTGTATTTTAAAAAACTGTTATGAATAGATAATTGCTAATATTGCTATCTCGATTTACACGAGTTACAGATTACACATGCCGTCAAGGATCAAATATTCTTCATAATTAAATGTATCATATGTTAATGATGCAGAAATGGTAGGTAAGGAACCTTCAAAATTCAGGGTAAGATAATTGGTTCCAATAGTTACTTAATTTGTAGTTGATAACCATATTAACTGGTTTGAAAGGTAGCCTGTTCAGCAGCTGGTTATCTAAATTATACTGTTTGGGGCAGCGTTTATACTGAGGAACGGATAATGAATTAATAATGGACGCTTAATTGAGAAAGTGTTTGCGTTCGCCGACCGCACGGTGGCTGGGCTAGCTGCTTTATAACTATTAATTAGTCAAATTTGAAAATCTTGTGAATTTAATTATCTTTATAAGATTAGATTTGTGGCTTAAAATTTGAATTAACTAAACTTAACTCTGCTTCATAACAACAGTGTTAAGCGCTACTGTGTTCTGTCTAACACCCATCGTCTTATCGAGTCACGTTAGCAAAAAATAATGTTAACCCCAGAATGACGTACCACAAATTGAACTCCTAGAACCAATAACAACAATATTTGATCACATTGCCAGCTCCTGAGTAATTACTCAATGTGTACAGTGTATTGGTGATTGTAATAATGGATGTGATGTACGTCATGAGCGCAAAAAAATCAAGGTTGTAATGGACAAGTTTGCCTCAATGATGTTTCGTCACAAAGAAACCCTGAGGAAGAGAGTGCATTTGACCCATAAATTTTAGAAGGTTTGGAAACAACTATTCAGGATAACAAAAATGATGACAATTTAATAGAAGAAGAAGAAAATTAATCCCTTTTTTCTTTAAAACATGAAAGTTATATTTTCACAAAGTCAGTTGTTTTCACTTTATAATTTAGATTGTAAGAAATATATAGCTACTGATTCACGGTTGATCTAGCATTACAGTAAGTTTGGCTGAGTGCTGCAGATATCCGCCCTCTACCATCATAACAGTTGGGCACGTGAAAAAAAATTGATACAAAATATGTCGCAAATTTACCGTAAAGCATGTGTATGTGTGTATGTGTGTGTATTACAGCTTATGATAAAAAGCTTATTATAGATACTCATTCCGAGGTGAAACCCTAATTTGATTGGACCATGTGGCAAGTCAGACTTCCTCACTCGAACCGCGGCTCCTACACATTAATCCTCATGGGTAGCAATGCATCTGTGGCCGGCTTCAGGTAAGATGTCCTTTGGCGCTAGAAGTCACTTACCATCAGGTGGACTGCATGCTCGTTCGCTATCTTCAGATAATAAAAAATATGCTACATATCATCAATATGCTACATCGCATTCCATGAAATGCACTAAATAAAACTGAAAAATCTTGTACATTTTCCAGTCTTATTCACATAACTAAATGTAATTTAAACCAAATTTGCGACAACTCACATAAGCTGCGAAACGAATAAATCTTACGTGTAGATGAAATTGCGGTCGTGTAAATTATGTTTTACTCGTATATCATCTGGTTCCGTCACAAAAGTAAATGAGTCCGACGCCAACATCGGGCAGGGGAATTGCAAATCGTAGCGAGGAGCGTAATCTTTAAGCTGTCTGTAACTGATTTCAGGAGACACTACCTCCACTTTCGTTTTGTATTTCAAAATAAGAATCTAAAACAAAAATTCCTCTTTCTACATAAACATTTTTTTATTCGAAGTATCGTAAACTCATATTTTAGTAGTTTTTGCTACGCTCAGCTCTACGGGATAAATTCGTAGCGCCCCGAGTGCTACGCCAGACAATATCACATAACACGCCTCTACTCAATACGTGACGATTACAATATCACACGTATTTACATATATTTGAATGAAGCATACACTCGGTATTTTAGTTATTAAATAGTTGAACCGTCTACTAGTTCTCATTTGTTTATTTACTGGGACTTTGAACTAGGGATGTAATATTGCTCAACTCTATGTTTATAATAATATTTATTATTTATTTATCAAGTCTTTGGAATATCTTTAATATTTGAGTGGAAAAATAAATTATATTTTAAATACATGTTTTAGGTCGAATGAAAAATTGACAACTTATGCTCCAACAATAAACTACAGGCAATTAAGAGCTCTCTTAGTTACAAAATACAACCACCTTTATTTACAATCACCTATATTGATCACAATAAATCTTATTGTACTATCTAATGAATTCTTTGAAGACGCAAACAATCGGCAATAAGCTAATGCTGCGAGGACGGCACAGCAATGACAATTTTCGGAAAAAACTCACGTATTAGGAAATTTATACAGGACCGTTTGAGAATGATTAAACTGCTTAACGAATATAGGTGAAATAGACATAAATCCTATTATTTTTGTTACTTTCTTCACAATTCATATTCTATATGACTCAGACGACGAATTGATTGACGATATCAGAGTATACATCTTATCACACTTAGTATTTGATGTAGATATAAACTTTGTGTTTTACTCAAAATAATTTGAACGAATGATTTTAAAGTTACCACGATAATAATGTCTTGGACGGAGTGCTAATAAAACACGCTGGTGAATCGCTTCTATGAGTCGCGAGGTTCAAGAGCGCTGCCGTGAGCCCCAAACGAGGCTATGTCACGCGCGACTGTGCGGTGGAAGAAGGTTGTAGGAACCGGGTCAATTCATTAATGTGGGTATAAATTTTTGTTAAATTCACCTATGTCATACAGTTTTTAAACGCTTGTTTAAACGCTGCGGGCCTACCTGGTCAATTAAGAATCCTACTTAAACCAGAACTGTACTCCTAATATATTATCATGGCATTTCTATTGAAACTAACTTTAATTTAGCAAAGTAAGTGTTGATTTAAATTTGATTTTAATATTGAGGAATTTTATCATCATTTTGCAATATTAACATTTAATTTAATAACGTAAACGTTGATTTGCAGTTACTGTTAAATTTGAGCATCTGAATGTCCTTTCCGGCGAAATCGTTAGCCATTTATACAAGTCGGAAATACGAGCGGCATGGGGCTAAGTAAAAAGTGTTGTAAGCCGGCCGCCGTCCGCGCGTAATGGGGCACGTCGCGACGCTCGTAGCGCGCCTCATTTGTACTCACTACAACTAGTTGCCTCACTGACTGGATACATGAAAAACTTTTGAGTTTATTGTTCGAAGAGAATATACGTAAAATATTTGGAATTAGACTTAAATTGCCGACCTTTCGGATACTGAAGTAGCAAATGAGCAAGTGGTGCCCGTTTTTTTGTTTTAGTTTTCGTCCATATTTGCAAAGAACATTGCAATCTACATAGAAATGTATAGCCGAAAACACAAACAATGTTTTTTGCGGAAACGTCATTAACTCTTATCAAGGGCATCGCTTGCCGAGTTTTACTTGACTCTGGTCATATATACTCCCGAGGACTCCGAAGGCCCCGAGTAAGTGACCATACCTTACCACACCCTTTAAACTAGCACAGCAGTGAAAACTGTGCTCTCTGTGTGGTGACAAATCTATAACCCTCGTTACAGTGCATCAATGTCTGGAAACCAGTAATATGTTAGAATTTAAATATATATACGTATAACAATAACGTCAAGCAAACATCGGGCATGAGCTTGATGGATTATGTTGATGTAATTCATTATATTCCAATGTTTGTAAATAAATGTAACTGACAATTAAATATAATATACAACTAGGTCGCTATGTAACAAAACTAGGTTATTTGACATACTTTTTGAAAATACCTTCAAGTAAATGTAATTGCAAACCGAATTGAACATAGATTCGCAACAAATTATGTTGCCAGCATGATGTAATCAGAACCACGCATGTCTTGAGCGATGTTGTCATTCTGCGAATGTAACTTCAAAGACAAAACAAAAAGGAAAATTTAGCGGAGACGACGATGGAGCGGGAAAAATGAATAGAAATGACTATTTAAACTGTTGTATAATAGGAGATATTTGTCTATAAGAATCGTATGGGAATTTTCTCAGTTAAATATGATGTCGTAAATTATAATTATGTTTTTAGGTTTCCGTACAAACAAGGAAAAAAGGGAAGCGTATGGATAGCGTTGGGTTCGTACATCCTGTATCCATCCGTTTGCCGCAGGCGTCTACTGTATATATGCATACTTGTAACTTTACTGAGTATGTGTTATATCGACACGCTCATTAAAAAAATCGATTACGGTACCTTATAACTATAAATAAAAATTTTATAAAATTGATGGTACGGGTCCCTGTGTCAATTTAACTATAACGCACTGGGCAATTATCTTAATGATATAATGACGGTATTATAGTAATTATAAACGGTAATAAAATTATTGAAAAAATATTCCTTAGCATTTTATCTTATGAATATTATTTGGGTAGGTTATTTGTAAATTTATAAAATAACTTGCCTGTCATCTTCAGTATTGACGAGAGCAGACCGCTGACCCGAGCGACCAGCTCTTATAGAGAGGTTTGATTGACATTTCATTTGTACGTTCATAAATTTTACCACAACCCTTGTACCTTCATACCTATAAATCGTGTCATATTACAATGAAAATGTATGTTTTCGTCGATAAAACCATTGTTTTATCTACGGAAACCGCGATGTGTCTAAAGTAAATACCACTGTATAGCTGTGCATTCGGACGTATAACCGTGCTATCGATGTATTACAAAACCGGCCAAGTGCGAGTCGGACTCGCAGGCGAAGGGTTCCGTTGCATTATCATAAAAAGTACCTAAATAAAAAAAAACCATCTATCAAATCTTGAAGATAAAATACAGCTCTGTTGTAAAAATAATAAATAAAGTTGAACAGTTTTCCAACTATTAACACAAGTTTGTTTTTCATAGTGTTTGTATGAATTAATAAGTTATGTTATTCGGTTTTTGAAAAGGTACTATATCTCAAAAACTGTTAACCGAATCGTGTTCGGACCGATACGACGAATCTAAAAAGGCTAAGATTTTTGCCACTTGGCTACGGTATCCTAAAAAGTGACACCATATTCGCTACGCGCATAATTCCGTTCTCGTCGCTGAGTGACTTATCCTAATAGAAGCAGTCAAACTATGAAAAGTGTTAATATCATTACTATATTATTTGAATAGTTGTATTATTAAATATTCCGAAATAAATAGTAACAACCGTGATATGCGACCTAATCTATCCATAGAGAGCGCTGCGAAAATGAAGTGAAGCTGTCTTTAAATAAATCCATTTCTATTTACCTGTGAGTCTATAGCAGTCAACAGCGAAGCGTGCACAGACCGCTAAAGGTTATAAATCGGAGTCACTCAGTATTTGGAGCGTTTCTCATTCCCCGCCGCGACGAGACCATCTCCCAGATTAAAACTGAAGCTGCGTTGTGCAGGTGTCGTCAACCGTGACTCCGCCGGCATCCGCACGGGGACTATTTAACGGTGATCTTCACGTTTCAGTACATTTTTCTATAATAGATGAATAAATTTACATAAAGTAAGGTAAATAAGATATATGCGTTGAACCAAATCCTAAGTGGCTTTGCCTACAGTTGTTCTGATTATACAAAAGTACCCATCATTTTAAAAATAGGAATGATTTTAGAATATACGTGATTTTAGAATATACATGAATTTAAGTGTAGCCTAACCTGTTACAGAACATACAAGTCAGATGAACGAAGATGCAGCTGTAAATTTGCTCTTATTACTCCAATGGATAATTTTTAAGTCCAAGATTTATTTACTTAGTTTATTTTACGTTTATTTACGCTACCCTGCCACGTCACACACTTCATTGATTAATTCCGTGGGAAATTTGTCGCGTACCGAAATTCCAAGCATACTCTCCATAACACGCTGAGTGCTTCCGGGTAATGCCTCAGGGACGAAGTTTAGTGGAGTAATACGTTTTGTCTTAGCTCGTTCGACAATACTTTTTGATACCGTTTGATTTAGAAAAAGACGACATGCGGGGTGGAGCTGTCGCGATGTCAGTCTGATACGCAGCGGGTTTCGGGTTCGAAATTCGGCCAGATGGATATCTGAATTTTGAATTTAGATTTCTGTTACTTATGACGTAGATTATTGGAGAATATAAGTATTTATTTATTTCAAGAGGAGGAGGGTGCAAATTGTGGTACAAGTAAAGCCTGGGGCCTGGTGTGCGCAGCATCTCCGCGGAATCCACATTCTATTAAAGTTCTCGGAACTTCAAGCTTTTCATTGTCATTCGCACCTTCTTGTTTAAAACACTTAAAGTCTTATTTCGAGTTCACACTTTAAATTTGAATTTGAATTGATTTTGGAGAATAACGTAACTCGTTAATACTGTAAAAGTTTTTCATCCTTTACAGAATTGTACACGTTGATTTTCCGCAATGTGTTTAAAGTAAATTAAAGTGATTGTACTAATTAAGCCGTGCACTGTAATAACCATGTGCAGTGTAATATAACCTTAATCACAAAATATACGTTAATACGTAAACTTTATGATTTAGATTATGTGGTATTTAAACAAGCTCTAACGCTATATAAGTAAACAACATTAACTTTAATATGATATTTACAAATATATTCTGCTATCACTTACTATATATACATACACTTACTGTATTAATGGTGTAATAGTTCCAGCTTAGCTCAATGGTATCGTCGGTAACGAATCTATCCCACGTTATCTGATTCTGCGTCGCGACGGCGCGCGGCGCTGCAGGTCGCGTACAAATCTTCACGCATTACATGTTACTTCTTCCTCTTAGCAACCAGTTTCATTAATGCTTCACCGGGAAGACTAGTAAGTAAGTATTAGCTTTACTTCACAAGTAGATTCTTATCAAAATTGTTTTTGAACGTAACGTAACGTGGAGACCTCTTATCCTCTCTGGCCTCTCTTATACTACGACTACGTCAGCGGTATAGGGGGGGGGATAAGGGATGTTCGGGTCTCGAGGGTACCCTCTTTGCCCGGGCAAGGCAAGGCAAGGCAAGGACGACCGTGCAGTCCGCCTGATTGTAACCGTTGCTGCCCATGGATTTCTGTAATCAACCCCATGTAAGATCAGAGTCTTACTTGAGGTTGCTTGCGTTGCTACCACTGAGGATTGAGTTAGAACACTTCGGATAAGTATGAACAACACACAAAACAGAACACATAAGCGCATAACAGAAATAGGTGTACCAGTGATTCCGGAGTCGAACCACATAGAATTCTATCTTAAACATTTTTAAGAGTGCAACACCCATATATTAAAAGTAATAAGCCCAACATACATAGGGCATACCATAATAAGAGACACGTCGCATACAATATAATTGTTTATGCGGTTGATTTTAATTATTTAAATTACAGATTTTAATTAAATATTATACATGACACAACGAAATAAATTTATTGTGATTAACGCAATTAAATTAACGTAATTGTGTAAATTAATATATTAGTGAGGAATTAATAAGGAATTTTATGGCAGAATGGTTTCAGCTGCTTTAATGTAACTTTTAATATTTAATATAAATTCGCAAATCAAAGTAATAATGACCAAAATGAGCTTTTGGCGAGTTTATGCGAAATTTTTTGAGTAAATACTTCTGACAATCTCCAAACGGTAATCTTACTAATATTGTAAAGGCGTAAGTCACCCAAGCGGTCGGGGCCGCGGGAAAAAGCTAGTTCCAGGTAAAACAAGCATGTTAGATCGTAAAACATATTACTTGGCTTAATTTCGTGAATTAATTAGTGAAATCACAATAAAAAGTGCCGGCGGGTAAATAATATAACATTCGATATTTATGGGTTTAACGCCAGAGTACAAATAAACAGCTATATTGCATGCAAAAAGCGACAACGTCAATAGAAATGCAGTTAGCCATAAATATTTCATGATTACATAAAAATTAGATACATAAAATTCTGGGAAACTCGTAGAACATTAAACTCCAACAATAGACCGGCCTCTCGCTCAAAATAGCCGCGCAAAAACCATTGTCTCCTTGGAGGATAAACAAAGGTATCAGTTCCCGGTAGGCGATTTACCTCTGATGTTCCCGGTATTGAACAATGTGCGATTGTTGGTTAGTTGGATGAAGGCAGTAGCAATCGTGAGAAGTGAACAATGAGGACCAGGTAAGCGGCCAAATGCGGGATTCAAACGAAACTGCTAACATTGTTCTAAACTTTAGAATCTGAAGTAATCGTTAGGGTCACTAATAAGCGTGAGGGGTGAGGAAACAATTGATGTTTGCGACGCTTTTGGGTGGGCTAAATAATTTGGGATCGATAATTAGAAAGGTATTTTGAAACTTCATGTTGTGTCATTGTTGGGGCATACGAACAAAACATCTTTTAAATTGACGACACCGCCACCTTTTGATCCCAAAAGTATTACTTCTTTCATTATCATTGACTAGCTTCGAAAATTATGCACAAATTCGCGATTTATATTAAAATGTTGAAGATGACCTTACCACCTTGATTACGTGAAAAAAACGTTGACGCAAACAAATTATCGCATTTAATTAACTTAGAAAGGTTGTGTAAGTTTTTCCTGGACGTTAACTGAAACGCTCCAAGAATCGATGATTGTATAAACAAATTAATATCTCGTTTGTAACGATTACCAACGTTTCGTTCTGAGGAACTTACATCGCGTGATGGCGCGCTAATTGTTTTCGAATGAACTGCGGTGTCATTAACACAGCTCGTGTAAACATTAACATATTTTACTGTTTCCTATTATTGACCCGCATTTAACAGTTTCCTATAAATAGCATAGAGTTGCTAGTAGTATTTCGCCTTTCACAATGGAGGTCCGGGTTCAACAGCTCATTTCGAAGTGTGCATATCATATAAGCGATCAGCGACTTTGCCTGTGTGATGGCCAACTTCTGAGACTGATTAGTTGTGTTTGTGTTGTTGTTTTTATCAGAATCAAATAGCTTACGAGCTTGCAGTCCACCTGATGGTAAGTGGTGGTACCCCATGGACATCTGTAAGCGATATAGAACAGGGGTTCCATCTAAAAGCGATCACAGATGCCTTGCTACTCCCGAGGACTAAGATGGTAGCTTCATATATAAGTGAGACAACAACCACGCTGTTGCACCGAAACGCCAGATTTTCTTCACGCTATAAAAAGGCGTGCCGGTAGTACCTTCTGTCACCTGGTATTTGACGTTTGTGGTCGGGCGCTCTCAACCCATTACCTCCTTCCTGGGCACGGATCCCTTCTCAGAATCTATGCTCTCGCCGTATTCCACCACGTTGACTAAGGGCGGATGTTGCATGTTGATGAAGCAAGTGATCCACTTTTTTAGGAATAGTCACATACTTAAGGTATCTTGAAACAGATTATGTAACTGCTCTGCTATCGTTGAAATCGAGCAAAGGTTTCACAATGCATTAATCATGCGAACATATGCATTAGCTTAACATAATGTAACTAGAGTAGCGTATACAATAACAATAAAATAGGTAGGTAAGTTGGACTGGTAAATATCACCATTGATTGTAACCGTGTTAAATATTATAACTTAATAATCAAGTTTATTTATCGTATATTTGTAATATTATGTTACTTTGTGGGCGTCATTAATTATTTATAAATATTTTTCGATTTTCCATCTGTTTTAATTAAATTAATCCACTTTTCTTGCAAAAGACATACGAGATATTAAACAGACCTCCGCTAATCTTTATTTTTTTTTTTTATGAAACTATAGTACTCCAAATAGGTAGATCTCCAAATGGTACATATATGATCTAAAAGATGTTTGTTATAAAACTGTGAGAATTAAAAACTTTTAATCACAACTAAACAATGCTTTAAGGAATTTTAGAGACGTGTAGTCCATATAATTTATTAAACAAGTGAGATCATCACCATTGAATACCGTTTTTTTTGGCAATCCAAACCTATTATCAATTAGGTACAGTTAACAGGAAAAGATTTATCGAGGTTATTACCCGAATGAATACCCATCTTCAGATAGAAGACCGTTACTTCCAATTAGAATGCAAGATTTTGGGTGATCCGCATATGATTGTCAATAGATTCATGAGTATTTGATACGTTTCTCGTCTTCCACGTTCCCTCTGTTTGTAATTCATTTTTTTACGAACAATTGTGGTTTAGTGACCATGTTTTTTAAAAATTATAGATGCAGTCCACCTCATGTTAAGTGGCCACTGCCGCCCATCGACAGCTATTATAACCCCAAAGAGATTACAGGCGTACTTGAGTTCGCCCATAGATGCTTTGCTACCTTTGAAGATGAAGTTGGAATGCCTCATGTATGATTCCTTCACTACTTATCATCCCCAAAGCAGAATATAGTGGTGCTTAATACTGTCGCTATTGAAATAGGTATGGTTGTGGTGCCTTTAGTGTAGACAAACAATGGCTTACAAAAGGTTTACGATCTACCTTCAAAGAGTCGTATAAAAAAATTAGTTCCTAACACATTTTAGTTTTATTTATTCGTATTGGTATTACGAACGTTGATCTCTATAGAAACGTCTCGCGATGAGCATGCGTATCATCCCATACGTAATGCAAGTTGATGACCCGAAGACCTTAGCGATATCGGTTGGCGCCATATGTATGTGAGCTAGCTGTTTATTCCATTTAAACGACCAACGCCGTCGTGATCGTAACGACTTTCAACTGACTCGATGGAATGTTAATGTCGTAATACGTACTATAACTTAAATTACAAAGAAACAGTCTTACCTGGTAGTTTGACCACCATTGGAGGTGTGAGGGGATGATTGGGATCCAATGTAAACGCCTTAAGTAACAACAGAACACGGAAACACACAGTACCACTGGTAATTACTAATATTTCCTCAAATCCACTTTATTACCGTTTCGCTTCTCGGTAAACTCTTTATAAGCAGTTTCGTAGAAGCGAAGTGCACAGGAGAAATTAATTTGCAGAAATCGACGCCGCCGGCGGCCGTCCGTCCGCGTGCCGTCGCAGAAACGTTTTCTAAGAACGCGCACATTCAATTTCACTCAATGTCGGTGTATATATCACAGATAACGATATCGCCGCGGGAGGTGAAAGTTCGGCGTGGAGAGCCGACGCAACGTAGTTCCTCTCTCATGAACGAAAGTCGACTGGCAGCGCGTCGTGCACGCCACACCGAGCTATAGTTTATGTATACACACCGCTCGACTCGCCGTCCGCTGTACGCAGCGCCGACACCGCCTAGTGAGGCCGTGAGCGACGCGCCCGCACTTCCCAGAATTACCAACCTTGGCGCTTCTAAGAACTAACTCGTGCCATTGTCACTAATTTATATAATACTTAAGCATATAAGCACGCCAACGTGCTGTACTAATACCCGTATTTTTGATTCGTGGATCTAATTACGGTGACTTATTATTATGGCATAGCCGTACCTATTCATCATTCGCGCCGCCCCTATTCCTATCAAACGTGGAAGTAATAAAAGTCAGAGAGGTCATTCACTCTTGATCTATTTTGTGATGATGGCGGCGCCCGTGTCTGTCTACAAGTTATACAAAACAGGAGTTAATAAATCCGACATTTAGACCATATATTAAGTTTGGTTTACTAATAATTAGTGGGACTGCTAGTTTCTCTGGATATGAGCGCAGCAAAACCAGTTTATTCCAATTGACTCTACGCATGCAGTACGAATGCTTTAAATCGTCGACTACCCAAGGAACTCTAACTGGCTTGACTCCAGAGTTTCAGAGTTTCTGTAATGATGAGTGATCAGGTAATTTCGGACTTAAAATATGCTTTTCACATTAATGGTCCTAACACTAGGATTTTTCATATAGCGAATGCTATGGTTTAAATAATATTAGAATCCAGTAAAGACCACATTCTTTAGTCTCCTTTTTTATCTTTCAGATATTACTTTCAATTAGCAAGTCAATTTACTATCAATACAAGATTCAAAAAAGTCAGTATACTGCAGATGCAAAATTAACCATTGTCGACCATGGAAATCTCCTATCAATGTAACATCAATCCTAGATACGATTTCAGTCCTACCTCATTTCGACTACAGATACTTCACTTTTCTAGACTAAGTTTGAATGCCTCGTATAAGCGTCTGTTTCTCTCACCACACTCACAACAAAGACACCTTTCGAGCGGAACTCGTGATGTTCTCTCTACTGTTAAAACCTAAATCTTCTCAAGTTATCAGTCACGTCTACCCGAGTTCCCTATTTTATAATAATAGGGGATAAATCCTTTGTCGGCTCTTCATTGTTTACACGTGATTCGAGCAGGGACATTAGATTTTGCATTTACCCTTGTATTTCCCGATATTTGCAAGATCGTAAGCGAAATTGATAGATTCGTCGGCTAGATTTATCTCAGTATTGTATAAATTGCGCCACTATACTCTATCGGATGTTGAAATCAAAACTTTCACAGAGAAACATTAAAATATTACGTGAGGAATTGAAATTCAATGAGTATAAAAACCCTTTGTCGGTTTACTGCAGCCGTGCATAGTGACGCACTCAGTTTTATGATCACAACCTGTTTTAACTGTGTCCCCCTGTTTGTTAATCGTTACTGATTATGACTACACACTTTTGCTAACATACGCATAACGTTTAGTACGTTATTATTATATTATTATAAAGTCGAAAGTTTGTAAGGATGTATGTATGTTTCCATCAGTATGTATATATGTCTGTTACGATTTCACGAAAAGCTACTGGTCAGATTCCGCTGAATTTTGGCACACATATAGTTTATGATCTAGAATCTAGATTAACACAAGGATACTTAATACCGTGGTAAATGTGACCAAACCGAACGGACCCGCGGGAATAAGCAGGTATAATTAAAGCATTGCTAACCGATTGATTTAAAAGCAAGCAAGCTTCAATTGTGCGGTCCTAGATCCGAATCCTAGTTATACATCCCTAATATATTATGATTAGAAATTTATTATCAATGGTTTTAACGGAGAAGAACTACCTTG
>DWTU01000109.1:0-23105 GCA_018251515.1 Cecropterus confusis | reverse complement strand
AAAATAAATTTTTTTAACTCTTTTATACTTGTACATTTTATAATCAATTAATCAACAATGCATAAACATTAATATAATACTAAATTAACTAAATCAATTGGTTTTTTCGTTTGTTATGATTTAAGGCTATATGAAACTCCTGAAAATGAACATAAGATTATTTTGTTCCTGTTATATATTAAAAACTATTATTTTACTGTAACTAATCAGATGCTATTCACTAATCATAATCGAAATATTTTAACCTATTTCTGCCTAATAATAGCAGCGTTATGCGCTGCTGTGTTCTAGTCTGAAGGGTGTGGTAAGGGAGACATACTTTTCCGAGGTATTCCATCTTAGTCGTAAGGAGTAGCTACGCATCTGTGGCTAACCTTGGGTGAGACTTTGATCTTACCTAAGGTTGATTATAGATGTCCATTGGCAGTAGCCACTTACTATCAGATGGGCTGCATGCTCGGTTGCTACTTCTATACTATAAAAAATGAACAAATAATTTGGCCTATCCATATAACACGAACAGACTTCGTCCTTGCACGTCGAATTTCGTTTAGGCGACGAAATGACGCACACAGAACGTTGAAAGTAGCTCCTCTCCATATGTGCGAGAAATCTCATTTGTCTTTACATTACCTATGATACATCTATCTCCATATGAACGAGAAACACAAGTAGCGAGATATTCATAAAAATAAGACTATCTACTAGATTGAAATGTGTTTATTTTTTATTACACCAATCATCAAACTATATGACATTGCAGTTATTTGATGTTATTCAGTTTATTGAAGACAAACTATCTAACTTTGAATAACATTGAAGTTCACCTAGAACCAGCTTAAATAATCATTATTTCTTACCTCATTGTTCAAACAAGCTAAACATAGAATATATTATTTATACTCTATACACATCGCACATGAATTGTTCATATAAGGTAGAAATAATTGTGGCGGCATCAGTAAACGCATTCTACACTTATAGCCTCACACCAGGATTTTCTTCTGAGTCATGGATGTCATGAACACATAGAGACGAATACACAAACACCCAGACCCAGAACGAAAATCTAAACTCATCATCCAGATATCTGTCTGGCCGGGGAACGAACCCGGGACACACTGCGTGTCAGACCGGCATGGTGACCGCACCACGTGGGTCGTTTTATTCCCATATCCTTCATTTCTATGTGGTACGTATTCTAAGTTCTTTTTAATATTGTGAATGTTTTTAAGTAAGTTACTAGGACAAAAAAACCCTTTTAAAACACACATATTTTATTTACATACTCGTACATCGCCAATACAATACAATACACACGTGCTTAAGTTACACATATATTATCATACATAATGATGAACTTGGTTGATGTTCGACATTTTCGTTACATATTTACATAAGTTAGTTTCTCTTGAATTATTATCACAGTTCTGATTATCTATTTACATTAGTTACATACCTTTTTCTTCTACGACTGTTACCATTAAAAAAGTAACGAGTATAACATTATTAATTTCTTAAGGTACGTGCGGATTTGTAGTGTTGTTTGTTGCTTAATATAATTATTATCTTAGGAAATATCCTCTGTAGTAATATCTCGGCAACGCTGGTCCTGAAAACAAAAAGACAATGGTTTACGATCTCGATAACAACTAACAAGCGCATGCAATGCGGATGATATTCTCATAATAGTACGCAACAGCTTGTAAAACTTAATTAATAATACTCGTATAACGAGGAATGACTTGTTTGTTTGTAATTAATAAACCGATTAAATGATTATTTTATCACTGGATATATTGTGGTAAAATAACAGAGGCTTTAACTCATAAGCTTTCCATAATATTCATATTTGTAAAACTAGAAAGAAGAACCGAGGGAGTAATTTATGTAACCTTAAAAAAGAAAGTTATATTACCATCAACATAATTTTATGACACATTTTGGTCTTTACAGTTGTGATTATGTTTATAATATTTATTATCTGGACGCATAGTTTAAAAGGATGGAAAAATAGAACCTATTGCACCTACGAGAAAAAGGTCTGCCAAGAAAACTACTAAATTAACAAGATTAAATATAATCTCGAATATAAGAATAGCTTATATTAATATTTTGTTTCAAAGCGTTTGGGCACAAGGGTGGCTGTTTAAGTGATTTTAGGAAATACAATCGCCCGTCGCTCCGGATTTCACGCTCGGGGGGGGCGGAAATGCTCAAAGTTTCCTTTTGTGGCGTTCCTCATAAGTTGATTTGTGACGGCGCAACCCTTCAGCCGGTTCCGGCGCGGCGCCGCCGCGGCGAGACGCGTCACTTCCGGCACACGGTGCGACCCTGACAGCTAGGTATTATAAGTTACACATGTCAAATTTAGGGACTTTATTTTAAGCTACTAGATTTATAATGATGTCCTATACTTATAATTACATTTTACACTTTAGGGTTATATTACCTTATATATTATAGAATTTATAATACACATTAAAATTACAATTTATAATATAAATTAAAAAAAAACGTTTTACTCTATAAGTAATACTGCACATTAAAGGTTATTAAGAAAAAAATGACAATTTCGTAAATACTACGCACATATTTCAAATTCATGATACAATTTCATATGACATTTTATATTATTTAAATACAAATAATAAAAAATAACTAGATTATCTTTGGTATTTAAATCATTAGCCTATTATACTCCTCTAACTTTCAGATGAGACTGCCCAGTAGTATAAAAATAATGGGTTAAAGACGATTGTTGTACAAAAAATACCTAATGCATGTAACAGGATGTTCTACATAAATATTTGAACATGGAAACACTAATGACATGACAAACAGACAACACTTGTCTGAATATGTAACGCTTTTCTTTCTATGCGCTCGTGACTCATTAGCACAGAAAAGCTTTTACAGAAGCAATTCTGAATATAGGGCTACACGAACTGGCCGACTTCCTAATATACAAGGGAAATATTGACCAAGAGTATTGTTTGCAATGTAACAGCCCAGAATCAGAATTACATCAGTTATTGTAACGAAACTTACAAAGCACATTTGTAATGTTACAACTTTGAACATAATGCGTACTTTGAATTTGAACATAATTACATTCATGAACGTCATGTTACTCAAAACTCATTATTACAAATGTTTGCCGATCAGTGTGTATCGCTTGTAACATTGTTAGAGTCATACTATTGCAAAAGCGGATTTTCCAGCAATTAGTAACTAGCTGACACACTGCAATGTAATGCACGATATGAAAGTCCTAATTGATATATTATACTAAATACAGGGTTGAAATGACTGATCATTTAGTATATTTATTGGATAGAATAATGTAATTAAATATTGCGTCAAAACTAAGCAACCACGGCTTTTATTGCATTAAAAATGTGTCACGAGATATTTATGTTAAACAACATTTTTATATTTTTTTAAATATAACGATAGCAACTAATATTACTGCATGTAATGTAAACAGAATGAGTAACATTTCATCCATCTCTCCAGTTTTGTATTTTTATATTAACTCAAGTCACTTTTCGGTACATTGAGATACTTAATATTTCTAAACGAATTTGTAGGCACTGTATTCTGTAAATTCTTTTATAGATTTAAGATATATATTTGTAAGATAATTTATAGGGAGGGCTTGAGAAAGAATCACGTTCAAATTGTTTGTTTTTTATTTCTTGATTATTAAGATGATGTATTAAGCAGGGTAATGTGGAGATTAAGCAATAGATTTCCTATCAAATGAGGTGAAAGATGATTCTGGAGCAACGTGCTTCGTTTAGTTCAAAACATGATTGAGCAACATTTTTTAAAACTTCAATAGCATGGTTCAGGATGATGTAACGCCATCTGTAGTCAAAATACGAGAGACTACCGCAGGAATAATAAGTAATGATAAAACTATACTATACTTAACTTTTATGTGTGTGTAACCGACTTCAAAAAAGGAGGAGGTTCTCAATTCGACTGTATTTTTTTTATATGAATATTTTTGTATTGGTCGCACATACGAGTATATCTTTAATATTTAATATGTAGGCAACAATTGCTGTCAGACATTTACATAATATACACATACTATTATCAATATCAATACATATAATAAAAATGAAAGTGCCGCGAGTTTGTACATCGCACATATTTGTAAAAAAGAAAAACAGTGTAAGTAATAATAAAAAAAATATGTATTTTTTTTGTTTTTGTCTTTAAAATCGTATTAAACTAAAATAACTAAATTTCATTTTGAGAAGTGATACGAGTACTGTATACATATTATATCCAGCGGTGACATCAATTCTATCTTTTATTAAAATCTATCAACTTTATCAGAAATTATTACAATTTAAATTTATGTTAGTAACACGTTTTTAAACGCATTTAACACAGATATCTATATATATAAAATTATCATATAAAATCCACACAAATCTATGCTTTGATTTGTATCTAATATCCGCAAAAACGCATCTTTTGTATCTTACTTGATGAATTTGTTAATGAAGCTGGTAGCTGAAAAACTGGTTACCTTACCACATTGGTACGGTAACTAGTTTTTTTAACCAAATACACGATCAATCGTCAAACGAGTCTCGCGTGCGACCTCATTACTGGCATTTAGCGTAGGGTTGAAATGAATATCAATTCTTTGCTAATGTATTACAATGTTTGTACATTACTCATTTGAGGTATAAGTGCGGAATTATAAATTACTAAGTGGTTATTGCATGCGAAGTAAGCGACCGTAATTGGGAATATTTACAAACTACACTTAAACTAAAATTAGCATCTTTTGTACAAGTCACGTCTAGATTTTAGATCCATACTATAATTACAATCACACTTTGTAGGCAGTAGTGGAATATAATTTTAAAGTAATAGAGACTCGTTGAAAAGATTTCAAAATACTTAGTATTTTTTGAAAAAATGAACATAATAATAAAATAAATACAAAGGTGATGTATTTATTAATAAAAAAAACAAATTCACAAATAAATTTGAAGAACAACAAAAACACATAACTTTTCGGCTCAAAGTGTCAGCCACGTCTGATGCGGATGCATGATCTGACTGAAAACAGTTTCCGAAGAAAAAGCCGTCTAACGTTTTATGGCGAAAAGCCAAAATAATGTCAAATATGTACAATGGAAAGTTTATCTTTCACTTAAAATATCGTAGCGAGAGAAACTGCAGTCCAAGTTTTGTTATCTATTATATGTAATGAATTGTGGTTCCTTTCTAGTTTTCAATTTCCTTTAAATGACAGGTAAGTTTATCTTTTTGAAAGTCCATTCTTTATCATCTTTATATTATGTATAAAAATATTCAGGAAGGTATAAATAAAATACGTGACGATATCATAGTCACAATTAATTTATTTACTAGAAAGAGAATTTGTAATTGAGTGAGTGATGAATAGACAGGTGAGTCTTGTGGTGTCGGTCCTGAACAACGCGACTTCCTCTATTCCCATGGATGTCGCAGGAGGCGACAAAATCACAAAATCTAGGCCATGGGTAACAGCATCTTGTAACATCTGTGTTACATGAACGGGGCGTTCATGTTACCAACTGTCGCCTACTATTACCTGCGATCACCAACACGTATCCCAGGCGTAGCGGCTAATGGCAAAGTCCCCTTTAGGGGAGACCAATGTAGGCCTCAAGAGGCTGATAAATAAAACGGTGGTGATATATAAGCACTTAGCCCTTAGCCATCTTTACTGATTTAATAAAATATTCCTGTGTGACCGCTCGTACCGAAAGGACAACTAATATTTTTGTATAGGACCTGACACACCTCGCGTACCTTACTAACCTCCCATTTTAAAAATCTAGATTCAACAGCCATTAATAAGACGCGCCAAACTGATGACTGCCAAAAATGCCAAAAGAAATCAATAGGGAAATATAAGCAATACTGATTATTTCCTGAATTATTTGATTTGATTGAAAATATTTTCTTTATAAAGATTTTTTTAATATTCTTTAGGTAATCATGAACTATAGTGGAACTCAAGTATATCAGAATATATATCACTTATGAAAAATCATGACTTTACTTTTTGATTGCAATTACTTAAACTATTGATGGACACACGTGGTCTATCATTTAGCCGCCGAAAATCTTTTTTTATTTCCACAATAGCAGTCATGGAGGTATGCCAAAGACATTTTTCCCCCCTGTCAAGCGTGTTCATAGATTCCTGATTTATTAACAAAGACAAAAAAGCATTTTCCTGTTTAAAATATAAACTTTTCTCAGGTCCGGACTTCCAATCCCCCTCCCCTTCAATTCGTCGATGATTAAGCCTTGATAAAGGGTTTGTTCTTACAATTGGTACAAACGCATGATTCGTGTAGAATTAGGTAGTATTCCTATCCCGGTTGCAGTCGGTGACAGGTATCCGTCGTAGTGACCTGGTCGATAATAATTAATTACTTGTATTAACTCCAATTACAACGCAACTTAATCGGGGTCAAACGTGCGACAAGTTATGTATAAAAATAGGTGTGTTGTTACTGTATTACTTCTTAAATATGTTTATTTAATTTAGAACTTCACTTCAAAATTAATCAATAGGTTGTTAAAATCAAATTATTATTGTATACCTTAAGATAAATTTTATACTTTGCCTTACCAATAAATAATATTATGTATAACAAATACAGGTAGTTAAGTCGATTCGTTATATACACAAAGAAAATCCTTGTTGAGTTCACGAAACTTTATTTATATAAAAATTGATGCAGTAACGAAACTAAATGCTATTGTTAACAGTTCAGAGCGTAAAACTACAAAACCTCAATACCTGTTAACTAGAATTAGACATTATATCTAAAAAATAGGCAAATTGCGAAACAAATTATATCATTTCTTCATTGGGGGTTCTATATCTTTTGTTTTATATAATATGCAAACGAGCATGCAGCCCACCTGATGGTAAGTGGCTACTGCGGCCCATGGACATCTGTAATCAACCCTAGGTAAGATCAAAGTATCACCTAAGGTTAGCCACAGATGCGTTGCTACCCCTGAGGATTAAGATGAAATGCCTTGGAAAAGTATGTCTCCTTTACTTCCCTTCAGACCAGAACACAACAGCGGTGGTGCTTCCGGAGTCGAACCACAAAAAGTTCTACGACCTTCAAGACCTTATATTATTTTGTAAGTTACAATAAGAAACAAACTGTGATTAGAAGTTTATATTTCCAAAATGTAATATCTTGTAGGTGATTCAGTGTAAAAACGGTTCTTTATAATGTAATAATATTACAGAAATTGCATAATAAATTTTAATTTAATACATTTACTTATCTAATCTACTGCTTCACTTTTGTATCTATCAAACTAAAACAACTTAAAAGGGAATTAATTAACTGCACAAATAAATGTATACTTACTTCAAAGACATCATAAAATAAAATACTGTTCTTAATTAGTTTAATGATAAACCAATACAATCTATGTAGCAAGCGTTAGCACTTGCACTTACAAATAGTAGCTTAAGGTAGTTACTTGACCGCAACCGAGTAGCGAGAAACGAAATTTAGTTTATAATGGCAAGGTTAAATAATAATAGGTAAGATGGACCAGTTTAGGAAAACTTTTTTTATATATATGGTACTATTTCTAAGTAAGTTTATAGGCGAATGAAGTTTTATTTTCAATGCGATTAAAGTTTATTTGGCTCGAATCCTTTGACCAGTAACCCGAGCCAACAACAGCTATTTATAATGCTATATCATTTATATAACTTAAAACTTAGTCAATTTAATATACCTCGGCCTACACATTTTAGGAGAAAAAATCATCTTCTTACGTAGGTTGCCCACAGATGCGTTGCTACGTCCTTTGTTTCTTATAGTTTCCTCGCTTATTGTCAGACATACTGATATCGGTAACGAATGAACAAAGACTAGTTCGATAACTTTCACGTAATTCTTAATGCCTCGCCTCGAGCTTTTCGTAAGTTGTTCGCGATTGTCTTCCTGTTTACAGTTAATATTAACCACCATTTAATTAACCAAACAATTTAAGATTGTTTAATTTAAATTGTTACATATTCATCAAAACACACTTTAAATTTAAATAATGACGAATTATCAGCTTACTTGAGTGACGATACATCAACTTACTGCAATGTACAATATTACAAGTCAGTTTTCAAAATAAAAAATAGGGACAAAATCCGCTGACTCGGAACTGAAATGCTCAATGATTTTAGTTTTGTTTTTTCATTTTCTTAATTCATGACTACCCGCGTGGCGGAGCGGTCACCATATCGATCTGACACGCAATGAGTTCCGGGTTCGATCCCCAACCAGACAGACATCTGAATTATGAGTTTAGATTTCTGTTCTGGGTCTGGGTATTTGTGTATTTGTCTTTATGTGTCCATGGTACCCACGACACAGGAGAAAATCCTACTGTGGGGCTATGAGTGTAGAAAGCGTTATTTTAAATTCTGAATTATTATATTTTATTCGTAATACTGTTTGGTACCAAAAATAGGTTTTGATGAATTTCTGAATATAATATATTAGAGTTCTGTTTTGGTTATATAATTGTTGATACTTGATAAAAAGACAGTCTCATTAAAACCGACTCAAGATTATGGGCCATGAATTAATTCATAACTTCACAATATATGTTTTTTATCATTATATCTTATAAGTAATTAAAAAAGAAGAAAATAAGTAATTAGAAAAGAAATAATACATCAAGTTGATCTTAGATATAAAACGAATTTAAGGCCCACATAACTTATAAGCCGTTACAAAACGGCTACTTAAACATTTCTAATTAAAAATTAATTATCTTAATTCGACAGCAGATACTTAATGACTAACGTGTATGCTATTGTAATACTCATTTGTTTATTGAATGAACAGTTAACAACATACCAACAGATTAACATACAAGCAATTAACTGAAAATATCTATATGTTTATCTTAGCAATACATTTCCTTCTCAGTGCTTTCTATGTAGAGGCCCGTTACCATTATCTTATAAAAATAAAATTAGTAAATTATCATATAGTCCTCTTCATGGTAATTGGTAACTACCGCCCAAGTACATCTCCAATGAATCCCTGGGTCGATTATAGTGTTGACTGGGGCGTTGTACGGCGTGGTACCCCTGAAGACTAACTGAACACAGCCGCGCTTAATACTGTTGTTATGATATATAATTGGGTTTTATTATAAGTATATATAAGGCCTGCCTGAGGTTGATCATCAATTCTTCACTACCTCTAGTAGCTAAGACAAAACCACATTACTTTTACCATACCACACCCTATAAACCATAATAGAAGTAAACACGACCGTTACGCGATAGAGTTGGTTAGCATCTCCCACACTCACGGCAAATAAGCAAAATTAATAATATACATACATTACTACTGTTGCTATAAATTAAAAATAGGTGCGGCCCTGATGCCGCGCGGAATACACGGATAATTCTACCCAAATTTTGTCTGCCTCCAAATTTTTTTATCATACCTAAAATCAACTTCCATATAACTCACTCACCGTGGTCAACTGGTTAAATACCAACGACCTTACACCGAGTTTAATAAATGCGGTATGTAACGACAATATCATTGATTTTTGTTGCATAATTGTATGGTACTAATTTAACTGGACATAATTTGAAAGCAATTCACTTTGTAGGACGTAAGAACAAGTAACGACCTTAGAGATAAATACTATTTATCGTACGTTCCGTCAAGAGAAACTCTGTACAAACATTGTTATGACACCAACACTTTGCTTTTGTTTGTAATGTGTTACTACATACAATTAATATGCTTGTAAAATTTATTGCCAATAAATTATTATTGGGTGTACAAATTATGACATTTCACTTTCAACAATGCCCTTTATGTGCTTGCCAAAAAATTTCTCTATATATTTTAATTACCGTACATTAAAGTAATCACCATAAAACAGTTGAAAATGAGTAACAAAACGAATGTGATAAACATTCAAATTTGATAGAAAAACAAAATAAAGCATTGCTTTTGCTCGGTGCTCGGTATGACAAACAAAACAGTACGACCCTTATTTTGGCGAGCAAACATATAAATATTCATTGGATAAATATCACAAATTAATGTCCGCTAGAAATGGCCGAGGCGGGTGCTCGGCTCCAATTAATTTCATAAGTCCAAACTCTTTTATTAAATCATAAAATGTACGCGCTGCCTGCCCCCGCATCCACTCACGATATGTCAATTTCATAATTAAAATGCATTTGACCGTACCGTAAGGGCTCCCGAGATTAAGAGAACCCAAATTGAATGTTTAAGCGGACGAGTTAACACTGAACCCCGAAATGTAATGAAGTCATCGAGAAATTTCAGCAAATACAATTAAAAAGAGCCGACATGAATAATTGAAAACTCATCCTGATTTACGTCCCTTTGTCGAAACATATTCAGTTATTCTTAATTAAAATTTGATAACGAAGATTCAGCCTTTTATTATTACAAACAGGTTTTATAGTTTGTTTATTAATATTTTAAGTTCTTCATTCACATTATTATTATGATCATGTTTTGTTGATTTAGAATTTAAAACAAATAATTTTACAATAAAACAGTAACTAACTGTGATTGAAAATAATTTGATATACTTACTACCGTATCATAATTATCTTATATAATTGGGATATGATTATATATTTTTGACAGATCAATTAACCTAAAATTCAAAATCAAACGTCAAACCGTGTACAATGAAAGCACTCACAAAAATAAAACGTCAAGTTCTGATTGAAGGAGTAATTCGTTATTGAGATATATGCCTTATCTCCGGGTCTCCGTAATGTTTGGACTGCAATTTCTGATCACAGATAATTTACAATTTAAGTTGAGAAATAGCACCGGCGATAGCATTCTGATACGAGTTATTACACCCTGGTACCGGAGTCGTGATTCGTTTTACTAAAAGCATTAGGTTTGGAAAAGGATATCTCGGTACTTTAATATTTCTTAATTCTTACGTTAAGTGCTCGACGGTGATATGAAATAATTTGTTATGATACTAATAAAAACTCTCAACAATCATATTGGTACTGAAATATAATCAAATTAACGGATGTAAGGGCCAGTAAAGACGAGCTTTAGACTTCTGCGAGTTCTTGTCTATTTTTACTATATTTTAAAACCACCTACATTACATTGATGCGCAACGATTGTGCGATTTGGTAGCAAATATAAAGACAACGTTAAGTTTTAAAAAACTTAAAAACAATTGTGTAATTTCTGTTTTTGCCAAACTGCTATAAAGATTGTAGTTTAAAGCTATGGATGTTATTACATAAAAACATATTACGACATTTTTTGTAAGTGACCCTCAAATTCTCATATATTCCACATTCCAAACAAAGGAAGAAAACGGGTGTTAGAGCCTAATCCGGCAGTGCGAAGGTCATCGGCTCAGTCATGCGCGAGTTGCCGGAACGGGTCTAGTAACTATTTAGGCGGTTCTACCCTCAGGGCGTTTGTGATTCATAGGAATCTATCACTGCCGTTTACAAAATGACCATTCATACATTCAAGGTGCCTAGGACCGTTTCCGCTAAGATTTTGGTCTGATAAACCCGCTAGTACAGATAATATTATATATAAATAATAATTATCAATATTATTTTTACTGCATATACAATAACAATTTTAAGATAATATCAGTAGTTTTTTTTTTATCTAACATGACTTGGTGGGAGTACGAAATTAAAAATACTACTTACATTGATATTATATGACTAACTTCTATAACACTAGTTTATAGATATAGAATGCGACAGATATTATAGAAAAATAAATTATAAAAAGGGTATAGGTATGAATATGCAATGTTGCTGTTGACAATTGTTGGTAATTTGGACGGAAAAATTACAAATAGTACAATTGCTATGGGCAAGTTCATAGAAATGACTTGAATAAAACCTTTATAAATGTATAGATTATATGTTGGATATTGATTATTTAATGTATAAAACACACACACTTGCATGCGTCAATTATTATAGATAACTTAATTTACAGACAGATTTTTTAGCATGAATAGAACATAATGTGCTATCGATAAATATCATTTTGCGTATGTTTATATTTGAGCCATTATTAGGTGTAATACAGAATTTCATAATTAAGTAATTTATTTATTTATGTTTTTACTATGGTTTGTATATATTCATCTTTCCTATTTTTAAGCACTCTAATGTTTATTGATTTCTTTTAGTCTAATTCCGGTCTCTACTTATGTCATAATTAAAAAAAATAACTTTGAAATAATGGTGTCGCACTTAAAAAATGTGTTAAGTTACATTATCTTTAATTTAAATAAACATACTAATTTCCGTCTTCACGTATTATGTAATCTATTTCCTGGTTGATTAATTTAGTAACAGTAAACCTAATATTAATTAATAACAATATTTAAATAATTAAATCATAATTAGGCTATTGCGTGACATAATTCTAGGGTACAAAAATCGTGGTCTGTTATTTCATGGACTATTTTGACCCTGTGCTGTCATCTAAAATCACTTTCTAATACCTATCTGGAGTTAATTTTGCCGATTGGTTCGACATATTTCATATCTTTGTTGACCAACTCACATTTACTCCACGTGTTGAAACACAAATAATAATATATAATTACACCATATATTACAAATATAATTTTACAACAACTTATAATACAAAGCAAGCATATGTTACATGTAAAAGGATAGTCAATAAAACATATATCAATTCTAACTATTTATTATTATTTAATAAATATTTACATCGGTCTTATTTACATCTCTATTCACAACAAAACAACAGTTGCAACAATACTACGGAATAAAAAAAGTTAACATTAGCGAAATACCTGTAGTGGAACACCCTTTATTATGAAATTTCGAAGTCAAATACAATAATTTTGAAGTTAAACAACAATATAAAGTGTGAATTTTGTCCAATCAATTGCAAAAGGGTAATCATCAAAACATGCATTAATGAAGCTTTCGCTACTATTATAATAAGTTACTATAAATTAAATAACTACCTTGTACTATTCTATAATACTAGGGAATCATAGAAGAGCATATGGTAACACCAACAATCGGGGAATAATCTACAAAGGCAGGAGGATTGGGAGAGAAATAATTGTTTAATTTTTTTTTTTATTAATTATTCCTAAATCTTAATCGCCAAATATCAATGCCTCCTTTCCCTTTACTAACTGTGAAATTGTACAAGAGGAGCACGAAAACCAATATGATTCAACCTGTGCATATTTACATAGACTCTAATTAGTAGATATTTATAACAGGAATATATACAAAATAGTTTGATAGACGGGTAAATAACAAATATATACATAGGTTTCAAACTAATGAATTAGATAATGGAACCTGTTGGTCTGATTATGATTTAAAAGTGATTTGCTACAAAAGTTAAAGGATAGGAATGAAGGTCAAAATAACGTATTGTGACTATACAAAGATAACCTCTTGTCTAATTCCACTGGCGTACATTTGTGCTAACTACATGACTAGGGTGCTCTATCGGCCGTAGTTACCTTGCGAGCCGGGGGGCTGGAAGCCGTATCCGGAAGCGCCCACAACAACGCCGCTGGTTTGCGACGGATCTCCGGGAGGAGATGGGGGGAAGACCACGGGACCTGGGGAGGAGAAAAAAATTAGAATGGCTTTCTTTAACCATATAAATAATTATTTTGCACAAATTGAAAAAAACACAACTGTATGAAAAAATCAAATAGCTACTACTAAACGCTTTCCGTCTTAGGACCATAATAAAATTCCTTGTGTTATAACTTATAAGTAAAATAGATACCAAAAAACAATACTAATACAGAAGATCGTATACTTCATTAATTTTAATCATTTGTTTTATATAGAATTCATTAATTTTACATGGCCAGAACACCTATCTTTTCCATATCTTCCATTCATTTTATATTCAGATTCAGAGCCTTTTACAAGTCGATAACAATATAAACATACGCCTTATATTTGTCCTCCGATATAATACAGATCCCTAAGTAATTAAAATGTTAATGAATGTAAATTATCAAAAACTAAATTACTAGTCAAAATAACTAAGCCTAGTTATGCTGGTAGAAGTGGAAGTGCGAGCGAAGTAAGTACAGGTAGGTACATAACTAATCTCAAATAGAACTATAGCTAACGCTAAGATGGAACGCTTCATGCATTAAGGTTTCTTTAAATAAAGTAGTCGATGGAATTAAAAACATTACCTCGTTTCAATATTTGCTGGCACTTTGACAAGTAATCAAAAACATTTAAATATTTATGTAATGCAAACATAATGTAACGAGCATAATTTTCGAATTTCCTATAATTAATATAAACAACTTTATGAGTTTCACATGTCTTTGCAATTGCAATAAAATATTTCAATGATATAATACGCGCCAAACTTTCTTATTTCACAAACCGGAAGGATGTTGACGGAAATGACAAAATACACTTATAGGTACAATGTGAGAGCCATATCCATAGTGAATTTTAATGCCGTATTGACGTTACAACAACAAAACAAACCAAGCGCTGGTCGGAGTCGCGTAAGTAGAGTTCCGTACCATTATCTATAAAAAATTGGCATAAAAACACTCCTTAAATATTATAAAAAAAAATATGTTTTTAGTATTAGTTGTTGTTGCGGCAACAGAAGTACATCATCTGTAAAAAATTCTACTGTCCAGCTATCATGATTTATGAGATACAGCCTGGTGACAGACAGACGGACAAGCGAACGGAGTCTTAGTAATAGGGTCCCGTTTTTACTCTTTGAGTACGGAACCCTAAGAATTACTATAAAAGCTGCTATATCATGAGAAAGCTATGTCGATATTAATATTTTTAAATGCCACATTGACAATACTCGCCAATCAAAAATTACCGCAAAGAAACGTATTATATCATGAGAAAGCTATGTACACTGTCATATTTTATATTATGCTGCAATAGTTACACGAGAATCAAATAATTATTACTAAAATTCAATAACAATAAATTAAAAGTTCAAACAATACAATGAAGTACTAAAAATATCATAAAACTTTAAATAAAAACCTTTATATTTAATAAATGTGATTGTAGTAAATCTGATTTGTTGGAATTAAAAAAGCTTGAGTATAGAATCAAAGCAAATAGTAAATTAAATGTAATATAATATTTTATTAGCTCAATAACAGCTACGTCAACAATGACTTGCATTTTGTTAACAAGTAACTTCCGTAACACTAACCATTTTTCGACTTTTACATACGAATTTTATGATAAGAAGTAGCAAAATAGCTAGTAGTAAGTAACAGTAAATTTCCGCATTTGTTTTAGCGTAATCGATATAAAAAAGCAACATGGGTGTTGGGTGACCGTTAGTGGCTAAATTACACGCGCTTCCGTGTTGTGTCGATGCATCTTGGAGGACTTAAAAAACTTTCCACCCGGTACATAAACTATTTGTACCGTTTACATTGTATCGTATGGCAATGTCTTGTAAAATAAAGATTTTATTTATGGAGTGTTAAGAAATATGTGACATTTTGCAGCATACCAATGCTAAATTTGCATGTCTCAACAGGGAGTCCGAGGTCGGTTGGCAACCGGTCTTCATATTTATCAACTACCTTGTACTATATAGGTAAAAACTTGTAGGATACTGTCACGTGCTTTGTTGTGGGTAGGTTATATTACAACATGTGATTTAGGGCCAGCGGTTTTCGTTCAAATTGCCGCAAATGTGTTACAAGGTGCCTAGAGATGTGGCCATTAGGAGCACTGCTCACGTATCAACTTCTTTCACAAGCTTGCCGATTGACAGCCCCAACTAGCAAGTACGTGAGAGGACAATCAAGCGACCCCGTATAATTGCTGCTTAAACCAAGACCAATCGAGAAGTGATTTAAGTTTGAGGAACTAGTAGCGAATATCACACATTGTTCAAACAAAGGAACTGTTACGCCTATTACTGGAATAAGCACAAAGGCCTATTACGCCTATGACTGGAAATATGGTTCAATGGTCACTACACAGGGTTGCCGAGCAGTTTCGATCTCCGCATATAAAAATATTGTTTTTGAAGTATGTCTGCATTTTACGATTTATGTACCCTTAAGTTCCTTATTGTGACAGACATTGTACAGATTGGCTGTTGTCCTGGCGTTAAAATTTCAGACGTTAGGACGCAGTTCGGATATATAGAAGTGATACGCATTGAAACTTTTTAACTTTTTTTAACGACAAATGTCACAAAAATGAAGACTGAAGACATTGTACAGATTGGCTGTTGTCCTGGCGTTAAAATTTCAAACATTCGGACGCAGATTGGATATTTAGAAGTGATACACATTGAAACCTATTAACTTTATTTAACGACAAATGTCACGAAAATGAAGACTGAAAGTTCTTGAAAGCATGTAAAAACGTACCATACCATCCCATAAACTACCTTAAAGGTTTTACAAACGAAGAAACCGTATTGAATAATAACAGTAACCCAGTTCCTACTTATTTCACTCTTTCATCGACCTTCTACTGGAGTAATTACAATTGATCGATAAATTACACGCTCGCAACCAAATGTAGGTGTAATACCAACAAATAAGATGTTACTTCGCGATGTAATTGATCGATAAGTGGACTAATTGAAGTACTACGTACAAATTGCATTGACATTCAAGGATATTCAAATCGTTTCGATATGTCGCGATTGTATCCGTGCACCAAATTTATGGCCGAAATTAAATAATTAAAATTGAGTAACGGCGAAGGTTCGAACAGAAATTGATCAAATTTCGATTGTTGATGATAATGAAAAATATATTAAATATTTTAAGCAATCAGAGAGCAATAAATTAACGTACTGTTAAACATTCAAATGTTTTAACTAAATGTTATAAGTATAACGTTACGCCTGACAGTTAAGTGTAAGATATTTAGTAAAAAAAAACAAATAATTTTATAATTTTATTGACATACACATTTTTTATTTACACAACATATGAAAAAACGGGTATACGAGTAATAAACAAAATGTCTACAAAAGTTCAAGAAATGCTTATTTTAGAGAGGAATATTTCCTGGCAAGTCCATAAAAAGGAAATATAAAATAAAAAATCTCATTCAGACAAAAACCAAAATACCAATCGAATCATGGCATACCAGTTTAATCGTATGGATTTAACTAAATACTAAAAAACTTGTGTAACACATATAGAAATTGGTCGAAATTTACTGTTTTTACAAAAAGTTAAATGCAAGCGGTCAAACAAATCCGATCAATATAATTATTCCAAGTATAATATACTTCACTTTCAAACAGGATAACTGTCAGCGAGTAGGTTAATGGCAACAATGACTAACTCGTAAATAATTAAACGCTGAATCTATCAATGCAATGTCGCCGATATATTCATAAAATTATCGTCTCAGACTGAGCGAAATATCCGTGTTACGAAATAAACGACACTTCCACCAGATTGTCACATGACACAAAGTAAAAGGAATTTTGTATACAATGGCATAGCATAAAACAGCATTTCCTAACCTTTCGGACACTGATTTAAATAAAATATCTACTTAAATAGCGCTTGACTCATTTGCCTAAATACGTCTTTTGTAGGTAATGAAACTGTCATCGTAATATCCGTTCAATTAGATTTTATTTTATAATTACTTCAGTGCCCAACTATTATAGCAATTAATATAAACATTGTCTCAACACAAAGGTTTAAAAGTGATTCTTGTTATTTTGTTTTTGAAAATGTCACTGCTTTCAGACAATATTAATTTAAATCTTGATATTTCAATAACCTTCTCTTGCACTCGTCAGGTTTCAACTATGAAAAATGATTGTATTGTTAATAAAAATATTTTGCGTAATCAATGCTTACTCGTGAGTCTTTCTGACATGAACCCTGAGACACTCATGCGATAATATTTAAGTAAAAATAATTATTCAGTTATTAAAAAAAATTAAACGTTTATTGTCTTTAAATTTGGTGTTAGTTTTTGTTTTGTCTTCTGTGGTAAAATTCCAAATACTCATATGTTTTATACACCAAAGCCCAACAATTTACAAAATCGAGCAATTCCTGCCATTCCCATAGATTAAATAGAGCTTAAGGTTGAGAATCACTGGCGCACGCTTTTAATAGGATTATAATTGGACATGTTGCTATGCGTGCATTGCTAAAGTCCGGTATGACATTGAAAAATCACGAAACAGAGCGCTACGCGGCTGCAACTACGCCTGATGCCCCCGATTATACAACTTCCACTTAAACACAATTAAAACCGCCACGCTTATAGTAATTGTTTGATCGTATCTCGTGTGTCTGTTTCGAAATTATTGTATTACATGCTAACAACTATGTACAAATATAATCATTAAAATAATAATGCCTTCTACAATCGTAGCTATCAGAGTTCCATGAGAATACAGACGAATGTGTTTATAGCATAAATTGAAATGTTTCGATATCTCCCTAGCCGATGAGCGAACCCGGAACCTGCGTAATAGACCGGTATGGTGACTACTGCTATGTGTAAGCGCCGATTAAACAACCATTGCTAAGATTAGTAAATTTTTACGTGTTCGTTTGTTAGCGTAAATTTTATCGTCGCTTACGGTGCGTGAAGTATTAATTGCGTAAATATTTCATAGATTACACATGCTTTATCTCCATATTTTAAATTGGGGCAAAATAGTATGTATTTCATTAATCTGAAGAACATCTGGATAGATAACAATACTTAAAAGAAACAAGTTCACACATATCGTTTATTTTGTAACTGACTTCCTTTCGCGGTATAACTAACTAATAAAGTAGTGAATAAAATCTCAAAATATAATGCACTAAGACAATTATTGCACTTACTTCAGATTACGATACTCATTATTATAATCAAGTAACAAAAATTAACTATTTATTAATAATGTTTCAAGTCTGTCACTGGTAGAATAAATGTTGTCGATAATGAGGTACTAAAATAGAGCACAGTTAATTATACCTAAATGTAAATGTCGCGCTGTAGGCGTTAATATGACCTATATACTGATGAATGAAAAAATACTTGAATGGTAAATTTAATTTTTGAAACCCATTTTCTGTAATGTTTTTTTTTTAAATAAACGTAAAAACTAAAGAAGGAAATTAATACAAAAGCAAAAACACTCATTTTCTCTTTATATGTATTCAAAAAATCATTTTTTTTCGCATTAAATTTCTTTACTGAATCATAACTCTTAATTTAACTTCATCATAAATAACCGAACGTCAAAACAAAGTCTTTAATGATTATGATCTAATAGCTTCTGCGTTATTTATATGCGTAATATAGCATCCTATATATGATTAACTGATTCTAATTGATATATCGACAGATTAATTGCTTTAATATTTAAGGCTTTGAGTTTTTTAGTGTCACGTATAATTTTGTATGTTAGTTTTTTATACATTTTAATAACTAGAAGTGTGATAAATGTGTCTATTTATTAATTTTCTATTCTATGTAATAATTAATTTTCGCTATACCACAAAATATCTACTGTCAAAAGTCTGCATAGTGTGATACTACGGTAAAGCTCCCCCATTCTAGGAGAGGTAAACTTGCAAAGCCTTATATATATATAAAGCCTCATATGTATATCAATATTTCTTACTTAAACTTTGTCAAAATTTATTATGAATAAAAATTTATATAATACATTCATAGCTCTATATAAAAAAATAAAAAAACAAGGCATTTAGTTTCTGCTTGACCGGAGATAGAACCTAGAATGCAAATTGTATACTGCTACGCTGCGAGGATCGTCGATTCAAGTTCTTTTGAAAAGTAATTACAAATTGTCTTACACTTTCAAATTGTCAGTTACAATATTTTTTCTTCAACCTCAACTGAGTAGATGCAACAAACTCAACTGGTTTGTCTTTAATATTTGTATATTTTAACCATCTTGTTAAAAAATACAAATATCGTGGGTAATAAAAAGCTCCAGTATCTTGCCTAACATTTGACAATTAGAGGCTTGTTTAGCAAGATACGTTACACTTTGATATTTAATAGATCACGGAAATATATTACTTTATTGTTCAGTTCCAAGCTGTTTTGCCTTCTTCAACAACTTTGTTGGAAGTAATAGCCTGCTGTAACACTGTGTGCTCATTTAACGGTCGCAGATCTAAGAATCGATATATCGTTATCAAGTTGCCGGTACCAATATTTCTATTTAATCGGTCTATGATATTCTTTATCGCTGCTTTGCAGACCTTACAACAAGTGTTCGAAACCCTTCATTTTCATAGAGCATATTAATTTTGGACCGACCACGACTGGAAATTAATTTTGATCAGGGATCGTCCATGTGGCTAGCACTTGTGACGTGCTCATCGCTTTTTGCTCGGCCGAGCGTGATTCTGTCATTAAACGGCTTGGACCCTTCTAACTACTTGTGGTGTGGCAACAAAAATATTAAAACCAGGATCAAAGGGAAAGCGAGCCTTCAGTAATAAAAAAGTAACGTTTAAAATGTTGTAGATACTATATTTTGGTGTTAGATTATTTAAGTTAATTAAGCTAGTAAACTGAGAAGCCATAAGCTTAATGTAACGACATGGATTTGTAAGGCTTGAAATTCACTTCCTGTTTTTTTTTATCATAAATTGAAAAGTAGGCTCATCAAAAACGGGAAATATGTCATATATTCAAGCTTAAACGATTAAACAAAACAAGAAGTTTCAATTATAAGAAGTATGACATGACTATTACTCCGTAAGCCTAAGCGTTGATTATTCTAAATTGTGATAACTTTTGCTATGACGATAGTAATATAATTGTCTGAATCTACTTCAATACCAGCTTTTCCCTTTTCAAGCAAATAATAAAGATTCAATCATCAATTCATTGAGTTTTTCCAAGGAAATAAAAACTATTCATTCACAATCAGTCGTAATAAATATTCAATCACAGTTTTTTCTTCTGTGTATTACTTTTCAACTATAGTTTTTATTTGCTTGTTTAATAATATACACAAATAAAGGAAAAAATCAGTTAAACGTTAACTAGTAATTTCCCAACTTAACACCCTAAAGAACTTCTCGAGCTAACTAATAATAGCAAGTTTATTTCTGCTATAATGACGCATCTTATCTGAAAAATGTATAATTGAATCTGAATCAATTAACCAAGATATGAAACAACATGAAATTGACTTATTGAGCAGTGCAACTCCTCAAAGAACCACAAATAGAACCAAAAATATGTTTATATATACATTAATTACCAATTATATTTCCCTAATCAATAACACAGGATTCGCAAGTATAGAGTCTGTTGTAAATATACAAACGGTTAAGATGTTTCGTCTAAAACAATAAACATGGAAACTCTACACCCAACAATAACTTGTACACACAACGATGTCGCGAACACTTGCCTGTTTGTAATTCGTATAACCTCGGCCCTTGTATTGTTCGAAACAGTTACAATCTATGGCGTCTGGTCAAGATATATTTAATGACATTATAATTCAATGATCTGACATACATTTCAAGTAAAATCGCATAATAATTTTGGTTTATTTCTTTGTCATTGTTTTTTGTTTTGACATCATTAATCAATACCCCTAAACCTTACCTTGCCTTGATTTTTCCCCAGGGGTAGCCGTTATATAAGTTTCAATTGAAAGTTACAATAAATTTGGTGTATATTTTTAAATTGTGTTTATTCTTCAATACCACACATATAAACCAAAAAGAACTCCCAAGGAGTACAACTATTTCTGCTTTCCAAAGGTGGTGTAAAGCGATTGTACGTTTTTTTTAATGTAATAAGCTAGAAATATCATGTAATAATTATTATCATGTATTATTATGTTCTTCATTGACCTCCATTCTATTCATTAAGCTAACGACACGAATGTCCGTAAACCACAGTAACCAGTTACAACCTGCAGGGCATCTTTCTTAATTCTACAACTCAAATCAAATTATTATTCAATAAAAACAGTTAAAAGTTTTCGAAACTACATTTTCAACGAGAACGATAATTATATATTATTAGTTTTAATATGTAGGTTATAAAACAATGTAACGATACAATTACTATGAACTGAGAGCAGAACTATTTTGCAACAATTTCAGGCATTTATCGATCTGTGCAAATACACAAATTAGCGAATACAGATTTACCCTTATTTCCTAAAACTACCTGTTGCACACAAGAATTATTGTGAAAATGTATGCCTACAGCATGAACCATGGAATTAGCCTACTTAAGTAGTTACTTATCTGATATCGACTGCGGGCGAAATGTTCGTAATCCATTTTCGGACGGGTTATTACAAATGGACAAAAGTTCCGGCATTACAAAGTTGTATACAGAACATTACATAATTACATTTTCATATTTCCATTTCAGGCTCATGCACTGACGTTAAAGAATTCTCGTACCGCCTACGATCTAAACATTTAAGGTATTTTGGCAAGATAGACTTAGTTGCACATTTCATCATTTAGAATGAAGTTGAAACGTAGAGGTAAAATAAATTGTCATAGCAAAATCTTTTTCCTGATCTGCTAACGTCTAGCAACGACCAAAATTAACAAAAATGAGATGTTGGAGATTGGACGCACATGGCGTATAAACAACAGACACCCAAAATGTGGAAATACATATGTGGAAATACATAGTATTTAATAATACAGGGATCAATGTATTTAAAAACTATCTCCATTTTAATGTGACATAATATCAAATCGCCTCTATTTAACACTTTTAACATTTTCTACACTCATAGCCCCACAGTAGGATTTTCTCCTGTGTCGGGTGCCATGGACACACAAAGGCGAATACACAAACACCCAGACCAAGAACAAAAATGTAAACTCATCATTCAGATGTCTGGCCGGGGATCGAACCCGGGACCCACTGCGCGTCAGACGGGTATTGTGGCCGCTCTGCCACGCGGGTCGACAAATTTAAATAGCCTCTATATTTAAATACAGTTATTGCAAGTTAATAAACTGATCAAGTA